>RJWM01014114.1:0-51417 GCA_004363535.1 Dasyprocta punctata | reverse complement strand
TTTAAATGGGATTTATTATCCACTTAGCTGATCTCAGGCTCCAATCCCTCAGAAGGCCGGGCTGACACCTTCGACTTAATCCAAACCACTTGCTATAAATGAATTTCTTAGACTTTCATACTGTTGCTTAATTCAGTGGTAAAACAAGGGTGAAAATAGAAAGTGACATTACAGAACCAGACTCTATGGGTAGTGGTGAAAATGATAGGACCCTGAAATAATAGAAACCCAGCTGCCAAGGTGTAATTATCAGAGACAAGTAGACAATTACTGTAATGACTGGCAGGCCTGACTTGCTGAGAGTGATGAAACTAGTAGCATGTATAATTCCTCAGAGAGAAATAGATGAGTAGCCAACTAGGTATTGCTATAGTTTGGATCCAGAGCATCTCCCATGTGCTCATGTTTTAAGGAATTAGTTCCCAGCTTGGTGCATTTGGGAAGTGGTGGAAACTTTTAGGGGTGGGGTTGTGTGGGAGGTCTGGTCATTGGAGGCATGCCCTGGAAGGGGCAGTGGGGTCTTGCTTCTTCCTTTTACTATTTTGCTTTGTGAATGGTTTTGTTCTATTCTGAGCTCTCTCTATGACATGCCTGGTTTACCTGGGCCCAGAAACAACTAGCCATGTACTGAAACTCTAAAACTGTCAGCCAAAATATATCTTTTCTCTTCATAATTTGATTTATCTCAGGTATTTGTTACAGTAACGGAAAGCTAACTAACACAGGTACTATGCAAATTGCATAAATAATTCAAAGATGGGTGACTGGGGAAACAAAATCAATCACCCATTAAAAAATCACATTGTTTTCCCTTACATTTCCTCAGCAAGTTTTTTTTGACTTAGATACATTGTTTGAAGGAGATAAAAGCCACAGGGAGGAAGGACCCAGTTGCATCACAGCAAATACTCACAATGATGATGTTCCCAGTGTTTCCCCATAATGATACATTCACTCAAGTAACTGTACACTGGGGAAAGGAAATGCCCAAACATTTTGAAGGCTTTTGTATGTTTCAAGTTGACCTTGAAACCTAGGGACTGTATGTGTGAATATTTCTGTCCCATTCTCCTTTTGGTGAAAGCATATGAAAGCCAAGTAATAAATAGAGTTCTGGTCAAAATCCATCTCATAGTGGATCCACTAAGACCCAACTTGAGCTACTTTCCTGCTTTCTGACTGTGTATTGGAATAGACTACTTCCTTGGTAATCGTCATGATCTCCACATGAGTCCCTGAGCTCTAGGGTAATAGTGCAGGACAGTTATCTAGGTGGCCTTGCAACAACCTGGTCCTTTCCCCTTTTTAGCTTGTAGTTCTCAGGAACAAGTGTAGAATATGAGGGGAACATAACATCCTAAGATATGGAGGAACTTCCCAGAATAGCCTGGGCTCTGTTCTAGTGCCTTCTAGAAACAGTTCACCCTTCTACATTTTAGTCCAGTGATTCCTTCCTCTGTGGTGTAAAACCCTGGGTGGCTGCTTTCTGGGGTTCCTCAGCTGTAATACAAGCAGGGCAGGTGTAGGTGAGACAACATCCACCTTGTTGGATTTCCTAAGCCTTGGGGAAATTGCTCAAATGAATTCTATGTCTCTGTTGTGCCTTGTTGCTTCTCTGTAAGTTAAAGACATTTCATGCAACTTGTTTTATATATGAGTGCTCTGTCTCAATGAACTGGAGCAAGTAATGAAAGATCAGCCCAAGATGAAAAGGACTGAAGTGGTAACTGATGCACAATGCACAAATAAGGAAGGCTGAATGGGACCTACTGAGACTTGCTCCATTCCCTGGCCAAGAGAGCATATAAAAAATATCATATCTTGGCTAGGATTGGGAAGAAATCTTAAATCTTGTAGATTTAAGGATGCAGTACATCTTCATACTTCCATTAAATTTACAAAACTGATTCCTGATTAAAAAAAGACCTCAGATGTATCTTGGAGAATGATGGTAAACGGCTATAGATTTAGCCAAGCAACACATAGGGAAACCCCAGTGCTACTGTGGAATTTTTGCCGAAACAAAATAACACAATATTGGCTACAGGATATACAGTCATTGGTCTGGAAAATGTATTCTTTTCCATTCTCTGAGAAAAATGTATCAAAAAGAGTTGATAATCATTGGCGATGAACAATACGATATTTCTCCTTCTCTCTTTTCTCTTTTCCTTCCGCCCTCTCTCCTTCCCTTCCTTCCTTCCTTCATTCTTTCCTTCCTTTCCTCCTTCCTTCCTTCTTTCCTTCTTTCCTTCCTTTCTCCCTCCCTCCCTTCCTTCTTTTCTTCCTTTCCTCCTTCCTCCCTCTTCTTTCCAGTACTAGGGATTGAATCCCATAGTAGAATATGAAACTTTTGTTTTTATAAATTGATCACCTCAGATATTTTTATGGCAAGGGAAAGTTAACTAGCACAGGGTAATGTAGACTATATTCTATAACATAATGGTCATATAGGAGCTTCCAGTCAAATGATACAAAGAACTATATAGTTGACATACAACTTCGCTGTCTTCACTGATTTGACAAATGACATAAAACATTAAAAAAACAGGTCAAATTCCATTTCAAGAAGAAAAGCATTTAGGAGCAATAGCAGTGAACATTTTTTAAATTGGTCTTTCTATGCCAAGCATGGCACTAAGTGATTAACATACATTATGTAGTTTACTCCTTCTCTTAATTCTATGAGAGGCACTATTCATTGTCTATTTACATGTAGGAAAACTGAATTTTAGGAGCTTGCTTTGTGTGTTCTAGCTTGTGGATGGTAAAGCCAGGAGGCCACCTGAACTCTCCTGTCTGATATCAGAGCAGGGTTCTTTAACACTAGTAATCCTGAGATTCAAATCAATGTTAGGCTCCGGAGGGTGATTAATGGTGTTTGATTACCTACTTTTAATGTACAAGCATTGGGATGGGACTGCACATAAAGTCGATTTTTCTGAGGCAACCCATATTGCTAGCCCCCCTCCAGCAGGACTAAAATATCTCATTCACCAAAGAAGTAAGGGTCAGCCCTCTCTGGCTTTGTTTGACTGCTGGAAAAGGGGAACACTATGCTATTTATTTATGGTTATATATAATGTTTATGATTATTTATGATCTTTGCAAATAGATGACTTTACCTAGTAATTTATGACAGTTTCTTGGGCTCTTAATCACAGAGATGGCCTCAAAAATAATTTCAGTCTGTCATCAGAGGACAAATAGATGGTGTTTACCATGTCAGGCTTCAAGTAAGAGTGGCTAATAACACCTGGGAAACAAAACAAATAGGATCAGGTAATTTACAAAAGTGCTCCATTTTTTAAAAGAAACCTTCCCATTTTCCTCACTTCTTCATGTTATACTGAAGTACAATGTTTGTCTTAATTAGAAGAAGTAGGTCATGACTCCAAAGGCAAACAGAGCTATTATTCTTCAAGAGATGTCCTAATCCTTCAGCCTGAGGTCAGGCTGCATGGATTAGAGGTGATGTGGGAGGGAGCACTTTTCTTTTTTGCATTAAGCTGCTGCTGAGCAAACGTTTTCTTCTCCCCACCATCATCAGCTTCCAAAGCAACTCACAAATGTCTTTCTGAGGGAATCCAAAGCCTAGACCCAGCAGTGGTACACCTACTTAGACAGAAATACTTTAAGGCCCCTTCACTGTAGCAGATCTACTCCCCAGAACTAAGCTCAACTGAACAAGTAAAGGTTGCTTTCCTTCCAATTGTCTTTTTCGAAACCCATAGTCAATGTTTCCTGAATTTTAATATAAATATGTAAAAATGTATTTGTCACATGATGTGAAATTATTCACATGAACCATTTTATTAGTTTCCTAGGACTCTAGATCCAAATGAAAATGAAATGTGAACCACAGTAATAAGAGCTATATACCTAATGAGCATGTGGGGAACTTACTAAGTTTTCTGAGTATGTGCAATTAGTGTCGGGGAATTCTAGGAAGGATCAGGTGTAGAAAGTGCCTCCAGGTACCTGGAGACTAAGCGGGGAGGGATGGTTAACAAATAAACTCAACAATTAAGATGTAAAGTAGAGAAAGACCAAAATAGAGTGATATATATATATATATATATAAGCTTAAAAACAAGATTATTCCAACCTGAATGAAAACAAAAGAACAACTGGGATGGGGAAATGAGAAAAGAAAGAAGGGAAAATATTGTATGTATATAGGTATTCATGTATGTATATATGTGTATGTGTATATATACAAGATAGATAACTATATTACTAATCTCTGTTCATCAAAAAGAAGAGTTTGTATTTTCATTGTTTGATTGTTTAATTACTTTTTTAGGCCTAAATCTTGTAATCTGAGCAACTACTTTTAAGATAATGATTTGCAATATATTAACTAGTGTTAGTTTTCTACTATTTTTTGAAATTCTGTACTGTTTTTATCTTTTTCTTGTTTTGTTTTTAAAATAAAAATTTTGAAAAAGATTATTCCAAGCTGAAAGGATCAATTTTGAATCCTTTGGATTTAGAATTCTTTGGATTTATACTGGAAGGGAGGTTTGGATTCAAGTAGTCACAAGTTAGGAAGGTAAGTCTATTCAGAAAGAGGGAATAGGTGTGGGCAGCAGTGCGGGCCACATGAGAACAATGGGGAGTCCAGAGGACCTGGTGGAGGTGGTGGGGCACTTGGTCAGTGTTGCGGTCTTGTGGCAGCTGACCTAATCTTTTGTCAAATGAGACTGTCTTGCCTGAGGACACACGGCCAGCAATTGGCAGTGGGGTTCAGGGCAGCCCAGTTCTCCTGGTTCTCAATTTTAGGAGTTTTCTGTTCTTCTGTAGATGACAGTAATTTCTGACTTTGCTTTATGTTTGATTATCTATGATAGATATTGTGTAGAGCCAATTATGAGAGGTTAAAGGCAGTGTGGTCCTGAATGCTTACCTTGGAAATCTGTCAGCAGTGTGGTTACCTTTGAATAGGTTTGCTTTTGCTCTCCTTTGACCTCCTCTCACCCATTAGGATACCAATGGGGCCAGGTTTGAGCCAAAAAGGCCTTGGGACAGGCATGTGGCTGGAAGCCTGTGTGTGTAAGAGAGGCAGAGTATGTGGTGTATACATGCATATGTGCCTGATCTCTCTGTACCAAGGCCAAATATTAATCACCTTTGGACTTTTATTGTCTTGGATTAACATGGGCAAAAAGTCAGCACAAATAATTCCACTTTGCTAAAGTGTGTTTACTTCTGGAATCAGCCAGAGCTCAGGAAACAGGGAGTATTTCATTGACTGGGAAAGTCTTTCCTGGAAGTTGGCTGTATACTGACTCTGCTGAGAACTACCGGAAGAGAAGTTGTACCTCTCAACCACTGGAAAAAAACTGCAGAGTTCATGCTGGTCCAAGTTTTCTTGAAACAGTCTAGTATTTATCTCTTAGGATTAGCATGTTGGTCAATAAATAGCAGTCGAGAACTTAGTACTGTATCCCTCAGCCAGGCATGTTGTGAGGATAAGGTAAGGCAATCCTGGACAAATGCTTCTCATAGTGAGGGCACACCACACTGTTGAGAAATGGTGGCTTCTCTGGTGTGGAGCAGTGTTCCAGAGCCTGGGAACCCAGCAAACAAATATTTTCTGGCTAGGGAATGTCAGTTTTCATGGGCTGTACCTCTGCAGAATTCCTTCTTTTTTCAAAGCTCATGTTTTCAACTTATATTATCATTGTTTCACAAATTGAGCACTCAGGAAAACCTGGAATTGCATGGAAACCAGGTATCATATTTGCCATTTTCTACTGAATCTTACCCACACTTTGTATTTTTTGGAGGGCAGAGTGGGGAAGTATCATTGTTTTAAATGCAGTTAAAGTCTTCTTTTTCCTTTTTTGCTAATTTAAATGCATTATTTATTAGTATTATTATTATTATTTTGCTGCACTGGGAATTGAACCAGTGCCTTTGCTCTAATCTACATATATGGACTTTTTATATTTTATATAACTCACTAAGTATATAACTCACTGAGTTGCTAAATTCCCTAACTTGAGCTCAAACTCATGATCTTCCTGCCTTGGACTTCTACAGTGATGGGTTCACACACGTGTGCCACCAGGCCTGCCTTAACCACTTAGTATGTAGGACCAAAAATTGCATATTTTTTGTTAATTTTATAAGGTAATATTATAGGAAATAGAAAAACAACCATTTTATCAAATTTATTCAATAATTTTTCTGTGTATGGTATATTTTAAAACACTCAATATGCAATGCAGTGTTACAATCTGGACAATAGTATGTCTTTTTCCAAATTCATTTTGAATTATTGTCTTTCTTTGAACAGCATACTTTGTACTGTCGTGTTGGCCTTTCCTTTTTTCTGTGGGTGGTATAATTTCAGTAAAATGTCTACCCACTAAATGTAATGGTGAAGATATCAATGATAGACATCCTGGTTGGTGTTTTGCTGTCCTGTATTTTTCAATTATTTGGTCTATTAGACCTAATCTAGATTGCAAATGACCTTTTGAACCACCTTGTTTTGAATAAATAACACATGAGTTCCATATTGTTTGCTCCAAAAGGTGCAAAAATATTTTGTAATAATATTTTTCTCACTTTTTGATTACAGAATAGCTTACAGAATAATTAGTTAGCTTACTCTGTCAATACCACCAATAGAATTATTATAATCATTGACCACTATTGGAATTTTTTAGTTTCATTTCTTCTTTCGTATTCTATCACTTCTGTGCTATAAATAGTTGACAGTAAGGTTACATATTTTTTCTTTCCATTTCATAACACAGGCTTTTCATCTCTGATATGCTAACATTTTTCCCTTTTTCAGTTTTTTCTTTTGCAGATCTTTTGGCACTTCCTTCCTATTCAGTCTCAGTGTCCCAAAGGTATCCATTTTGTATTGTAAAAGAATATCACTGAGTTCAGGAGAAGTATTAAAACTGTATCTAATATACTTACAATAAGATTTTTTGTAGATCGTAGCACAAAATTCTGGGTTATTTTTCACAAATAAAATAAATGGAAATTAGTAAAAGAAAATAAGCAGAATTTATTATTAGATTACACTAGAAACGAACATCAAGTCCTGATACAATGTCCCAAATGAAAAAGTATGTAAAATAGATATAAAATTGATATAGAACAAATAAACAGAAGTATGAGTGTATCTCCTGCCAATGGGAATTGACTGGTTGACATGACACCTACTTGTGAAGATCCTTAGGTTAACCAGTATGTGAACAAATGTGCTGCTTGAGTGATACTTGGGGTAAACTGTTAAGTAGTTAAATGTATTATTTACATTAGTTTCCTAAAGTTCCCAAAACAAATTTCAATAAATTGGGTATCTAAAATGACAATAATTTATATTCTTAAAATTTTGGAGGCTTGGTCTGAAATCAAGATGTTGGTAGATTCAGGATCCCCCTGAAACTTGTAGGAGAAATTTTATTGCCTATTTCTGGCTTCTGTTGGTCCAACAATCCTTGGCATTCCTTGTAGCTGTGTTAGCCTAATCTCTTCCTTCAGCATCATATGGTCTTTCTTTCTATGTATTTCTGTGTGTTCACATGACCTTCATGTAAGAATACTAGCCAGTAGATTTATGTCTCTCCCCTTCTGGTAATCCAGTATGACCTAATCCTAACTAATTATATCTGCAGAGATCTTATTTCCAAATATGGTCACATTATAAGGTTGCTGGTGCACACAAATGTTTTGTGACACTGTTCAATCTAGTAGAATGTACATAAAGAGATTTTGGAGGAAAAGGTACATAATATATGAAAAATAAATACTATTGACTTTTTCTCTGTTCTATTCATCTGAAATCTAGATTAGTTGGTGTGACTGACATGCAGGGCTCTTTAGCACTGACAAGTTGGTGGTAAAAGCTCATGGAGCAGTGAGGAATGGGGCAGTGTGGTCCTCCATGGAGGGCTGTGACACTGACTGCTCAGTCTTAGCAAACTTCATTCATCTTTATTCCTTTGCACCTGTCTAAAAGGAGTTTAAAAAGGTGGAGCCCTGGCCCAGCTTTATTCTGACAATTATAGCTAATATAGCTTTAAGCAAGTCACATCATCTCTCTGGCATGAGTTAGGAATAGCAGTAAATTCTGCTCGTGCTACTTCCATAGGGATGTGGTGTTGACCAAGTGAAAAGTCCCACCTGCTTGCTGATGATCACTTCTATGCATCTGAATCAGCATACCCCTTTGAGAGATGCATCAAATCCTTTCACTT
Source organism: Dasyprocta punctata (assembly GCA_004363535.1). NCBI lineage: Eukaryota > Metazoa > Chordata > Mammalia > Rodentia > Dasyproctidae > Dasyprocta > Dasyprocta punctata. The sequence continues at coordinate 43,189 of RJWM01014114.1, read as the reverse complement.
TCTTGCTTTAAACCATCTTAATTGCTTCTTCATAGTTAGAATAAAGCTCAGTCTTGTTCACACAGTTTAAAAGGCCCTGAAGGATCTAGCTCTCACTACCTATTCAGCCTCAGAGCTCATTACAAGCCCAAGCACCTCTCCCAATTGCTCTTCTCTAACTTCTTCGAGCTTGTATTTTCTGGGTGACCCCCTGTAGCACTTATTTTATTTTTTCTCAAATTATTCTCTCACTGTTTCTTGTAGGAAAGTCTAACCCAGTACAATTTGTAGAAGTATAACAACGAAAAGCAGAGATGTGGAGTTGAAGTAGGAATGTTTTACCCACTCACCACTTCTACCCTGCATCCTTCTTCGTTCTTTCTTCTGCCTTTCTGCCCATAGGCTTAGTAGTTCTAGAGCTTTGTGGAAGACATAAAAAAATCTTTCTATGGATTTCAAGTTGAAAATGTCAGAAGTAATAACTCTTTATCTCAGAATTAAAATTATAGTAATGAATAAAATAATTTCATAACAACTAAAATGTATATATTAGATAACAATACTTCATGGTATCCATCTTTCAAAAATATCTACAAGGCAATAAAAAAACCCATGTGGAAATATAATTGACTAATAAAACAGAGTAAAGAAAGCTTCAGGGTATGAAGGTGTACTTGAACTTTTACAAAATGAGAATATTCATTGATCAACAGCACAGGGTGACTCTGCCTCTGGAGACAGCAGGCATGTCAGAAGGTGGAATAGGAAGTGGGGCTGACAATAGAATTAACTGAAAATCTATGAATCTGTTGACTCTACTCCCGCTATCTTTTTTGTGCAACCCAAAAGTGCCCTTGTCCTTAAGTGAAATTTTCTCTAATGAAGCTGAAAGTAGTCTTTGGGAGTGAACCAGCAAGGGAATTTAAGACCCAAGTAAAGTTATCCTCATTCTAAAATTAAGTGGTCCAAATGTAAGAGATGGCTTTTTACCTGTTCACTTGAAGAAACATCTGCCAGTTGAAAAGGCTGACCTTCATTCACAGAGGTCCTCATCACTTATCCTATTACTTCTTTCTTAAATACTAGAAGACATCTGGAATTTCCAGAACACTTGAGCAAAGGTTATAACATAAAGGGATGGCCAAGGTGAACAAATAAAAATGGAACTGGTAAAACTGGAAATAATTCAAGGGACAGAGAAAAAAATTTTAAAAATCTAGTCTTTTCAGAGAGACTTAAGGAAACACTGTATCCATAAAACAAAGAGAGTACTATAGAAAAAGAAAAAGGGATAAGGTAAGAAAGATTTGAGGAAATGTAAAAGATGATTGCTATCAAAATAAACTGTATAAAGATTAGAGGACAAAATGAAGGGATCACTAAGGATTTAGAATAAAAGGAAAGGAAGAAAGAAGAGAGAATAGATTCAGGAATTGTATCCTCTGAATAATAGGTTGCATTTAATAGGAGTTGCTGAATCCACAGAGGATACCAGAGAACAGGAATTTTTTAAATAAGTAAGAAAGATGTGTTTCAGAACTAGAGGGAGATTAGTTTTTTGGATTAAAAAAGTGAATTAGATTTTCCATTATTGAGACACAATAATGACATTAACAACATACAGGAAGAGGGATTTCATTTGGTCCATGTTTAAAAGGAATTTAGTCCATGTTTAGCTGACTCTATGGCAAGAACATCATGGCAGAAAGGCATGACAGAGCACATTTCATGGTGTCTGGGAAGTACAGCAAGGAGCAGGGACCATGTATAGTACCCAAGGTCATACCTCCACGACCTGCCCAGACACACTCAGAGTGTGTTCAAGAAATCTAGGAGGGCTATTGGGGATGCTTCCTGCAGGTAACCAGCTCACATCCAGGAGGCAGCAGCCAGCCCTGTCCCTGCATGCACACCAGCCACCATCGGGGATGTTTTCCGCCAGTAACCAGCTCAGGTCCAGGAGGCAACAGCCAACCCTGCTCCCATGTGCACACTAGCTGCCATCAGGGATGCTTCCCACTTCTGGGCTGGGAAAAGCAGCAGGCCGCACTGCACCAGTGCACCCAATGGCCGCCACTGGATACCTGTAGCCAGAACTGGCCAGGAGAACCAAGCGGTCAGGCTTTGGAGAAATTGTAGCTAGCAAGGGAAGTACCTGGGACCCCAGTACCTGCTTGCCTGGAAGAACCCAGGAAAATGTCAAGACAAAGAAGCAAAAGGTAGTCTCTGGCCTCCAACTCAGGCAAAGCAAATCCAGGAGAAGTAAACATGAAAGAGGTTGGGATTCATACACCTAAAGTTTCTGAAGTGATGGCGACTGAAGTAAAGAGATGACTTCATGAGGCTATAAAAGAAATTAGAACAGATATACTTTCTCAGGTGAAAGAAGACATGAAAAACGTAGTAAAAGAATTGCTAGGCATCTCTAAAAACACAAGGATAAAAAAATAGAGGAGTGTAGGAAAATGAGGGAAACCTTGAATGAACAATATAAGAAAGATTTAGAATTCATGAAACAGATTAAAAGAGATATCCAGGAAATTAAAAACCCCATTGAAAGCTGGCAAAACCACTTGAAAGAAACTGAAGATAGATTTTCAGACCTTGAAGACAGGTTTTCACCTAGTGATTACGAAAGGAAAGATCTCCAAAACATAACAAGGAACCAGGAAATAACAGTTTGACACCTACAAGATGATGCAAAGAAAAATAATTTAAGAATAATAGGTGCCAGTAGAAAAAAACAGGAGTCAACACATAAAAAGTCTATTTACAGAAGTAATAGCTGAAAACTTCCCAATCATGGGGAAAGGATGTTGCATAACAGATAAGTGAAGTACATAGAACTCCAGCTAGCCATAACCAAAATAAATCTACACCCAGACATATAATAATCAGGATTCCAGAAATTTAGCAGAGGAACAGAATATTAAAGGCTGTTAGAGAAAAGAAACAGATCACCTATAAAGGAAAACCAATCAAAATCATGGCAGACTTCTCAATACAAACCGTCAAGACAAGAAGAAGTTGGATTGAAGTATTTCAAGTCCTGAAAGAAAGCAACTTCCAACCCAGATTGACGTACCCTGCAAAGCTTTTTTTTTTTCTTTGGCACCAGGGATTGAACTCACAACTTCGCACCTGCCAGATAGGCACTTAAGCCACTGAGTCAAACTCCCGGCCCTAGTTTTTTTGAGATAGGGTCGGACTATGTAGCTCAGGCCAGGCTTGCGCTCATGTTGTAGCCCAAGTTGCCCTCAAACCCACAACACTCCTACCTCAGCCTCCTGAGTGTTGGGATTAAAGGCATGTACCACCATGCCCGGCTCCCTGCAAAGCTCTTTTTCAAAATTAATGGAGAAATAAGATACTTCCATGACAAAGAATAACTGAAGGAATTCATGACCACCAAACCAACCCAACAAAGAATACTGAAGGATGTTCTAGAGAGAGGTAAAAATGACCATGGTTCCAGGAACAGCGGCAGAGGGGTATCACTGAGAGGGGCAGACAACTGAATGGAGGGGAGAAGTAGGCACCCAATGGCATGGTAGAGATGAGCCAGTACATGTTGGCCAAAACCATTAATGTAGATGACATCAATTCACCAATAAAAAGAAACACAGGCAGAGTGATCAGGAGACAGGATCCATCAATATGCTTTATACAAGAAACACATTTAACTCAAAAGAAAATCTGTAGATTGAAAGTCAAAGCAGTGAAAACAATGCGCTATGTGACAGGGAACCAGAAAAAAGTAGGGGTAGCTTGTGCATCAACTGCAGACTGGATAAGAAAGATATGGCTTTTTTTTTTTTTTTTACAGTGGAAAGCTACTCACCTATAAAGAAAGATAACCTTGAGGCTCTTATAGGTAAATGGATACAACTTGAGATCATGCTCATGGGTGCAGTGGTTTAGTCACATGGGTGAACATCGTATTGTCTCCCTAGTATAAAAAACTAAAGAAGTTAGTGGGATCCAAAATGCATAATAGATATTGTGAAAGTGAAAGGGGAGGAAATGTAGAGAAAGAGAAAGTAGTGGCCATTTTTAATCTACTATTGTGTTTTGAAACCCTGTATTATTTTCATCATTCTGTTTAGTTTGGTTTTATTTTGTTTTGTTTTGTTTGATTTTATTATGTCTGATGGTATGGGCAATTATTTTGAAGATAACAAAAAGCATTATGATAGCCATTATTGATTTCCTATTATCTTGCTTTGAAGTCCTGTATTGCTTTCGTTGTTTGGTTTTATTCTGTTCTGTTTTGTCTGATTTTATTAAGTCTGATGGGATAGGCAGCTACTTTGAAGATAACAAGAGGCATTATGGTAGCCATTGCTGTTTTCCTATTATCTTATTTTGAAGTCCTGTATTGCTTACATTGTTTTGTTTGGTTTGGTTTTATCCTGTTTTGTTTTGCTTGATTTTATTGTGTCTGATGGGGTGGACAGTTACTTTGGAGATAACAAGAGGCATTGTGATAGCCATTATTGATTTTCTTTTATCTTGTTTTGAAGTCTGGTATCATGTTCACTGTTTTGTTCTTATTGACTCTAATCTCTTTTATTTCACTTGGTTTTATTCTCTTTAAAATTAAAAAAAATTAAAAAAATCTCCAAGGAGGCTCCCAAACCAATCAAGTCAACACAAGTTTAACTGTCAGATCCCACCTTTTTATCAATTCGACACTCAAACACGTCTTCTTACATTGCACTTAATCCCCAAATAAACACAAGGTCATAATTCCACCTAATATGTTTCAGTTATCTTGTGTACAACATAAAATGTACTAATTCCTTACCCAGTGTCTCAACAGTTCTAGTGTTTTTCAGAAATCCAAGTCCAAATCTCTTCTGAGACTAATGGTAAACTCTTAGCTGTGAGCCTCTGTAAAAATAAAAAAGAAAACCATGTTACATAATCCCAAGGTACAATGGCACAAGGTAAATATTTTCACTCCAAAAGAAAGGACTGGGGGATAGAGAAGAATTGGACCAAAGCAAAAAGGAAACCCAGCAGGGCAAACATTCAGATCTCTATCACCATATTTGGCATCTAGAGGAAGACAAAGTATGAGTTCCAAAGGGCTTGAGTCAGTCCACTTCTATGGCCTTGCCTGCTGTAGCCTACATGGCTGTCTCTTGGGTTTGCTCTATTCATAGTCTGTAACATTCCTTAGCTGATGTTCTGCATTTCTGGCATCTCCAAATTCCTGGGGTCTCACTGTACCTTTGATTTTAATCCCATGGTTTCATGTGCTGCCCTGTCAGGGGCTTCTTGTTTGGCCTACCAGGATGTCCTTTGAAATATGGGTGAATGTGTCTCTGACTCTTGTATTTGACATGTTGATAAAACTAGCATCACTTGGATGACACCAAGGTTTCCTGTCAGAAGAAGCAGTAGCCAAGCCCATTGGACTATTGCTGCAGCATCCTTTTATTGCCTAGAAGATTGAACAAGGTGAAATGAATCTTAAGGACCAGTTTCATAGGAGATTCTTTTTTGAGGAGACTCTTTTTCATCCTACAGGCTTGCTTCTCAAATGAAACTTTTATACTTTTGTATCTTTGAACCTGTGATGGTTGGGCTCTTGATGATTTCTGAAATTCTCTCAAGATATTTTTATTCTTGTCCCTGTACACAATACTTAGTTTCTTTTCAATGACACTAATTGGTTCAGTGCCAACACCTCTTTTGGCCTCAGTTTTACACATGATCCCTTCTTGGCCAACATTTATGTTTCTCAAAAATTTTTGCACTACCTCTTGCCTCCAATTCTCACTATAAATCAGGATAAAAGCTGCTAGCATTACCCATGCCACAGCCTGAAAGTTGAGTTGTCTTGAAATTTCCTTTGCCAGATTAATTAGTCCACTGCTTCTAATCCCTGTCTTTCATGAACTCTCAGGACATGGGCAAAATATAGAGTGCTATACATATGTATGTGACCTCTAGTCAAACTGTCAATGGAGTACTTGTTCCCAACTAAAAACTTCCTGAGCCTGGCCTTTACTATCTGCATTCCTGTCAGCATTCTGGTTTTCTGAGCTCCAAATAGAATCACCCATCAAGCTCTATTTATAGCATTCTGTGGCTTCTCTATACCATATCTCCATACCTCTATACTCCTCTCACAAACCAGTTCCAAATGCTTCTAAACCAAAGGGTCATGTACAGTCACAGCAATGAATGCAATCTTGGTACCAATTTTCTGTACTGCTTACTTTTCTGTCATTGAGACACAATAGCTGATAACCACAATTTAAAGGAGGAAAGTTTTAATTTAGCTCATAGTTTTAAGAGGTTTAGCACTCCATGACCAGTAAGCTCCAACGCAGAAACCTCATGGCAGAAGACCATAGTTGAACAAAGCTGCTTACTTCATGGTGACTGGAAAGGAGATGAGAAGAGTATCAGAGAGGAATAGGCTCAGGATCATATAGACTACTGAAGGTCACACCTCTGTGATCCATCTGGACACACCAAGAAGTGTGTTATCCTAATCTGCTGGATGGCTCTAAGCCAGCAAGTCAACACAAAGCTTACCTGTCACAAAGGGTCTAGTAAGTATTGAACAGAATAAACAAACCAAAACTCATGCCAGACAAATTATAAAATTTTGCTTCCTTAGAGAGAAAGACATCTTAATAATTTTCTGAAAAGAGACAGGCCACTTATAAAGAAATAAGCATTAATCTAACATTAAACTTCTTGATAGCAACACTGGATACAAGAAGACATGGAATAATACTTCTCAAGTTTTGATTGAATGTGATTTCTGTTCTAAAGTTCTATACCCAGTCAAGCAATTGATCATGCTTGAAGTCAGACTAATGATTATATTTTCCTCCAAGGACTCAAAAAGACTATGACCATGCACTCTACCTTAAGCTATTAGAAAGAAGAAACTAAGGGCACAAATTAAGAAAAAGGAAGTAATGGAAGGCAAGGTTTCTAAGTCAGAAGAGAACAGAGGGAAATTTCAGGTGGCAGCTTGGCCTTTGAAATAAGAAAAAATTGGTCCACATCAGAGAGGGAAGACAGGAGATGTTGTGAGAGAGGTCTTGGCAGTGTGAGGACAGGTGATTTTATAAATTACAATGAATGGGAGACTCTGAAAATTGTGTGATTATTTTAATGTTTTCGAAAATAAAAAAGAAAAAAACCCAGAAACTTCAGGAAACCAAAAAGAATTTTGCGAGAAAGGCATGGTCTAAATACAAAGCAAAGTCACCTGTTGGATGATTTTGATCAACTGATGGAATATGAAGGAGAATTCATTGATTGAAATGATAGTAACGTTATTTCCGGCTTTTCAGATTTTAGAATTCATATATATATATATATATATATATATATATATATATATATATATGAGGATTTATCCATGGTTACAAAAGGAATATAATAATATTATTTATAAACATTACAAGTTTAGCTGACGAAGGTTGGGATGTGCATGTCAGAAAGAAGGAAGCAATTGTGAATAATTGATGGAAGAAAAAATGAGGCTTTAATATGCTCCTTGAAAGTACAGACACTGCACTAAGAGGCAGAACTGAAAATGGGCATGCAGCTAAGCAGGAATGAAGAGGGGAAAGAAAGGAAAGTAGAGGTGGTAGATGAGTTAAATTTACATACATCGTAATGGAAGTCAATAGATAACGACAATAGATGGTAAGTAATAGAGCAGCACATCTAGTATATATAGAGTGGAAATGAAAATAGGCATAATAAAATGTGCTTGCCTTTAGGAAGCAGCACTAGGTGGGAGAAGGGGGTTGCACATTTTCACTGTAAGTTTCTTTCGGTGAAACCTAAGTACAGAGTATTTTCAAACATGTACATGCAGTACTTACACAACATTAAAAAAAGTCATTCATATACCCAGAGAAAACTATTGAATGACCTTTGAAACTTGCCTTTAGTCCTCAATTTCAATTGTAATTAGTTGAAATTTTAGATCACTTGAATATAATGGTAATTAAAAATCTCAACTGCCTAATGGTAGACAATTAGCTGGAGCTGTCAGGAGCCAAAAAGAATGATGGGCAGTTTCAAGACTTTGCTATAAGACTTGGCAGCAAACTGGCAAAGATTCCCACTCCCTGACTCCTCCTTCATGTCTTCTAATCCAAAGGAGGCAGCAGGATTTATAGCAGGATGCTTGGCTTTGGACTTCACTACAGACCTCTATTGAAGTCTTGGCGCCACCACTTATTGTCTGTGAGACCTTGGGCAAGTTATTTAACCTTTCTGAACCTATATTTTGTTGGCTTCAAAATGGGGCTAACACTACACAGCAGTGTTATTATAAGGATTGAACGAAATAATGTAAGTAATGAGCACAGTGTAGGGCTGGGTTCACTGTGGAGGTTCACTACATGGTAGTTATTAGAAACACAACATTTTAAATGGTGGGAACACTTGTTTAGAAAATATATAGGGCCTTCTTGCTTGGCAGAATTTGAAACATTGATACAAAGTGTTCTGTTTCAGTCCTTGCACTCACCTTGCTAAAATAACCAATAGGCAGCATCTATGTTATACTCTCATCCATGACATATGTGACTACTTGATCTGAGCTTTTTTTTTTCTTCTGTATTTTGCTGTGGCTTCAGGATCCTTGTTAGTATAGATTTTGAAATACCAATCAATCTGACTTAGTCCTCAAGGTAAAATCTTTTTTTTTGTCGTTCACCAGGGAGATAACAACTCTGTCATGTTGATAAGTTGTCCTAGTGACTGGGGGATCATGTAGTCACATGCAAGTAGCAGTGCACATCAACTTTCTATATAGTTATACAGTAGATCTCCTACTGGAGGCTGGAATGACTGTTCTTGGAGCATTAGAGACAATAGTGGTGTAGAAAGTCTTTTAGTGACTCAGTGAAAGATAATTTCTCTCTTCAGTTTATCATTATTAGGTTAGGAACCTTTGGGGTATGAGGATAAAGACTGGGCAACTTTAGAAACTTTGAGGTATGACTTGGTTTATAAAGGATAAAATGGTAGGTGGATCCTCAAATATACTGATTGCAGGGATTGGAGCTTCCAGACACCAATGACATCCTTACTTTTATTAACTATCTTAATGCCTGTTGGTTCATATCTTTGAGTTTCTTTGCTAGCTCTTTTCTTCTTATGCATGATCACCTTCAGGATGCTCCTAAAAGAGAGTGGGCCTTTCAGCCTGCCTTATCATTAAGTCTGTGGAACACTTTCACACTCGCCCACTCATGATGGCTTTAACTCTCCAAGTCTGTGTGACAATTGTACTGATTTTGTAAGAATTTATACAGGGGAGATAGAGTGGGAGAGGGACAGTCCATGGAGTGGGGATTGGTAGGAGCAAGGCAAGACTGAGCATGAGTTAGGAAGAAGACATTGCTTTGTCCTCTGCCTAAACATATCAAGCTGTGGGCTTGGGATGGTTGACTTTCACCTGTGTTAGGTTTAAATATAATTATTTAATTGTGACTCCTTTGTTCTTTATCTGAGAGAAGAGCAAAACCCAATGTCAGCTCCTTGGGCTGGTGACATTAGACACAGAGGCTTTTATTTTGAAGAGAAACAAATTTTAAATTGCACTTCTAGACAGACCAAAATGAAAGCACACATAGGTGTCCTTTCCCATCCCCTACATACTTAAACTTGACTGATACAAAGCTGTGAATTTACTTGGTTTTCTGTTTTACACATTTACTTACTCCAGGCTCTCAAATGGAATGCCCTCCAGAAAGGAAATACTGTGTGAGAAGACACACACACACACACACACACACACACACACACACTTTGGTAGGGGGGCGAGGGTGGAGAGAATGAGTGTGAAATCAAAAGGATGATTAAGAGAATTTGACAAAGAAAACGACTTCTTCCACCCATTTAACACCCACATTAATCCACTTGGATGATCAAATGCAAAAGACAAAGAAAATTACAACCTTTTCCAGGCCAAGAAATAGTAATTATTCAGAGGAGAATCTTGGCAAAATGAGGAATAAACTTAGCAAGGAGAGCAAGAGCAAGAACAAGGGAAAAAAGCCAAGTTAGGCCATGGTGCTTGGGCAGGCTTTGTACATTTTGCCTCCTCTTGGCCTGAAAGGGGAAAAAAATAGAAAGAAAAACGTAAAAGTCTTTATTTGAACAAGTAATGGAAAACTGGTGGCTGTGATAATCCCTGGCCTCCCCTTGGCAATGGTTCTATGCCATTTTCCTGGTAGAAGTAACAGAGGTCAGCTGAGGAGAGGGTGAATTCTTGAGACCGCATGTGGGAGCTGTGTCATTCTATATAAACTGCTCTTATTTAAGTGCTGGGTTTTACTTTTAAAAGCTCTGCTGTCCCCTGATAGAAGGAGGGAGTAAAAGTGGGAAGAGGAAATGTGTGAACAAGGTTAGAAACAGAAAGCAAAAGGAAGGAGAGAAAAAAAGGGTAAGTCCAATTTTCTTTGGAAGCATATTGTATTGTTAGGCTCTCCTGGCTTTGTTCCAAGAGCTCAATTGAAAGTGAATTTCTCTTATTGAATTCCATCCAGAGATATCATAACCTCAAAAGGCTACTATTACCCAGAGGGCTTCAGATGGAACCATTTGTGCGTGACTCTTGAAAATGCAAGGAGTCACAATTGTCATTTGACAACACAGACCAGGCCCGCTTCTTTCAGGGTAAGGGAATTATTGACATAATCTGCCCCTTCAAGTCTTTCTGCTTTTTGGCTTTTTTTTGCTCAGCAGGTGCAGCAGCAAGAAAACCAGGGAGTTTCAGAAAATTCAACAAGAACAACAAAGCTAAGGCTGATTTAAACATCAAGTGCTTATCCTGTGCAGGAAAAGAAGGGCACTAGTCGCTGCACAGGTCTTCACCATCCTTGGGACTCAATTCATCTCTTTTAGCCTAAAGAGACAGTGAAAATATTACAACCCTCCATAAAACCTTATAGAAACCAAAATACAGGCTAACCGAAGATACTGAAAGAATGGAGAAGGCTTTGGGAAAAAGAAAAATATTAGAACTTGACAGTTTGATTTATGTGGATAATTTTTGCTCTTCTTTTGAACTGGCACAGCAAGGAGAGTTGCATGATGTGAGCGATAATAGTGTTTTTTCAAATGTCCCCTAGCATTCCCCTTTTTCCTTTTTAGCCATCTCTTTAACCTTCTCCTTGCATTCATCACAGCCTGTATTCCTTCTTTTTTTTTTTTCCCCACCCTTCTTTTCAGCATTAAGTAGTGGCAGTTGCTTCTCGAAGCTTAGCTCTGATAATAAACCTCTTGTGTGGTGACTCCATTTATACTTAGATACACACAACCTGTTCTGAATGGGGCTATGGAGAGAAACTCAAATAGAATTAACCACTCTTTTCAGAGATTGTTGAATACCAGCTTTCGTTCTCAAAATCAAGTTTCAATGACTGGTTTCTTTGGAACAAAGTGCAAAGGAATTCAGAATAATAAGTGTAACAAGATGGAGAAAATTTTATTCACCAGTATTCTTTCTGAGGAAAGCACTGTATGCGTTTGGTAGAATTACTTTGATAAACTACTTTGGCTGGGGATTAAGCCCCCAAAGTATGCTCAAGTGACAAAGGGTAGTCACTGAACTGCCTTTGAAGGTGCATGGGTCCTGTTTCCTGGGGAGTCCTTTGTTTTGCTGAATCCAGTGATTAGTTGGATAGGCCAGTCTGGAGGAGAAGGAGGGAATGACTGTGTACTTGAGGAAGGAGCAAGTTCAAGTACTTTTGGAGACATTGTGGGGAAAGAGTCTGACAAATGAGAGAGGAGAAGCCAAAGAGAACCCCACCCAAGGCCTTCATTATTAAAGTGTGTGGAACGATGTTTAACATTTTATCATGAAAATTTGAAACATTAAAAAGAGAAGAGTATAATGAACCTCCATGTGCCCATCCTACTCCTGGCCAATTTCTTATTACATTTGTATCTTCAATATGCCCCTTCCCCCATCTTTTTATTTTGAAGCAAATTCAAGAGGAACTTGGAAGGAAAGGAATATTTTTGCTTGCTGTGGCATGTTACGGATCTTGAATAGTTTTTTGATACACTGTATATTGGTCACTTGGTTTGTTCATTGAGGCCATCAAGGACATGCTGTTTTTCATCAGGGTTTAAGCAAAGGTGAAAATGCCCATAACACATATGGGTCTGGCATCTATGTGATGAGGAATCAGCTGACAGGTCTAAGTTGCATAAATATTACAGAGTTCAGCGAAGATGAAAGACATGACTTAAAAAACAAAGTGTTGAAGTATCTGTAAACCAGTGCCTTTGGAATTTGATACCCCGTCTGCTTTCTAAATGAAGAAGCTGGATGGTGTGGAAAGGACACTTGGCTGGGAATCAGCTTCTTTCATGACTCAGTTATGAGCTAGCAGGCAAATCTCCCATGTCTCTGGGTTAATTGTTAGGTTCATACTGGTCCTAATTCTCACAAACCTAATAATCAAGCTTGTGAAGTGCAGATAAAAACGTTTTCAAACTATGGTGCTTTATAAATGCAAAATATAGTGTTAATATTATTGCAAAAGGACTGAACAAGATTCTTCCATCTATACTGTGGGTCAAAAGGACTCCATCTTTTAGGTTATAGGATTTCATTTGTTAGGATATGAGGTCTTAATGAAACCATTTGTCACAACACATTTGGCTTCAGCATCTTTAGGCCATGCTTTCTGGATGTACCATTCTATTTTTGTTCAGAAGCCATTTCTTAATTTTAGAATTGTTTGCCATCTGGAGAGAATGGGAATTTTCAACACTAGAAATTCTTGACAATATTTTTTTTTGTTTGTTTCAGTCGTCCTTTTTAAAGAGCCTTTCTTTCTTTACTCTAAGCAGTATAGAGAAACCATATGACACCTTCGACATTCTGGCTAAAAATCGTCTTATCTTGATCACCTATTTCACTGGTTATGTGTAGACTTTGTACATTATTACAGGTGATTGTGTTGCTAAATTAAGTATTCACTTTCTTCCACTTGATAAAAAGTTACTTCACTCTGTAACCTCTTCAAAATCCCAAATTCTTTAGTGTTCAAGGCACTTAAGCTTTTGCTAAGATTCTTTCCATCCTATGGATGTGAGACCTTTGGCTATTATTTGGTCCCAAAGCCTCCCATATTTTAGTTTTTTATTACAGTGGAATCTCATTTCTGGATACAAAAATATACATTAGTTACATAATGCTAAACAATGAATCCTTGAACTTGGTAATTGAAGGCAATAAATTTATTAGCTTGTAGTCCTGGGGGTCAGAAATCTGGGAACATCTGAGACTGGTGGTCCTGGCTCAGGATCTCTCCCATAAGGCTGGCATCATGGTTTCAGTGGAGATACAGTCCCCAAAGGCTTGACTAGGGCAGGAGGAAGCACTTCCAAGTTCATGAATGTGACTGTTGGCTGAGGGCTTCAGTGATTAACTATGTGGGCTTCTCTACAGGGTTGGTTTTTTTCAAGAGCAAGTGACTGAAGTCTGCTGCCTTGACCTAGTCTCACTGTCACGCAATGTCACTTCTGCCTTCTTCAAGTCATAAAGAGCATTTTATACTCAAAAGGAAGATTATATGGCCATGAACCCAGAATGACATGCACATCAGAGGACAATGTGGTAGCTGGCTACACTTCACTGTGTGCAGGCACTGTGTTCTCTTAGGGATTCCACATCCAATGAGTTGTAACCCATATCTTCAAGGAACTATTAAGGAAATTTACATCGTGAGGATATGGAGAATAGATTTGAAGTGTCACAGTATCATGACAGGGTTATAGCATAGGGAATTTGTGGGCCTTGAAGCAGTAGACCTAACTTAAACCAGGAATGGATTTTTATATGTTGAGCACTAAATCTGGAGCTTGGTAAATAGATGAATAGGTGAAATTCTTGCCAGGGTCTGGCTTTCTGAAGAAATCTTCATCAGTTGATATAGCTGGAGACAAGTCATGTAGCAATAGAGAGTGGGCATTGAGATAGGAGAAGTAGAAAAATGTCCAGGTTATAGAACTCATGTGCCAACTTCACATGTTGGAACCTTACCCCGAAGGATATTTTGAACATTCTTCTAACATCTCCCATTGTGTCAAGTAGAAAGTATCGGTGGTAGTGATCTTGGTCTCTAAAAGTTTATAATTTGATCTGAAAGATAACACATATAGAATGAAACTGATTTTAAAGTGGTTCATGATCTCTATCCTGTTAAAAGTACAGACCAGTAGTCTAGGGATTTTTCAAAGGGGCACCAACTTCTGAAGGTGTGGTCAGTGAGTTCCACTGGAAGAAGAATTTGACCCTTCAGACATGCTTGGGGCTTTTTAAGATAAAGATGAGAAGAGACAGGGTGGGGAGGCCTACTCTACGAGAAGGAAAGGAAGAGGGATGATGGCACAACTTGGGGAAAAAGAATTTTGGGTAAGAGAATGACACATGGTAGAAAACCCTAAGTACCAGTTCAGGGAGTTTGAACCATACATAGTGAGCCATAGGGAGTCATTTACTGCACTTGAGCTAGGGACATTTAAGTCTCAGATTATAGTGATCTACTCTTTGTGGGTTTTTTCAACATAGAAAGATACTAAAACAAGTCAACAACATTTTCTTGCAGCCCTTAGGAAACAGAAAAGGATCTAGAATGCAGGAGCCAGGATTCAGAATTAGGTGCTTTTTCTGCTTTCTGCTGTGTCCTCTTCCAGGAGAGCCACTGCTGACCCAGTCCTAGCTAAGGGTCCTGTGTAACAGGGAGTGAGTCCCAGAAAGGGAAACATGTCCTCAGGCAGGGTGTTTTTAGAGCTCATCTGATCACTAATTAGCATTAATTAATTGTACCTGCAGATGTTTGGCAGGAGAAGTTAACTAGCCATTAATCACTGACGAGCATCTCTTCAGATTTTCTAGAGCTGAAAGAATATCTCATAGCTTTTTCCTGAACTTGGGTGAAAGGAGGAGCTAGCAGCAGACAGCAGTCCCATCTCCTATTAGAAAAGTTTGGTAGTGGTGCCTTGGAATTTGTTTGGCTGCTGTTGGGTGAGAAGAGTGCAGCTTTTATTTCTGTGAATTCATGGATGTCTAGAGAAGGCTGACTTTAGCAAAGGGAGCAGAAAAGTTGAGCAGCTGGTGTGCAACGATGAACCACAGACTGAATATGCTAGTGCCCTGCCCTGGGTTCCAGTTCCAGATCTGTGTTATGCTGTGTTGTGCTGTTCAAACTCCCTGTCAGCTGAATCTTAACTCTTCAGGAATCAGTGCTGTCATCTTTCAAACCAGACATTTCAACTAGGTGTCAAATTCGCAAAAGACGTTCCTTAGACTGCGAGGCCTAATGGATGGTTTAATGAGCAAGGGTGCACTGGCCAAATGGATTTGAAAATACCATTTATTCGTGGAGATCATAATGGACAACAGTGGTTTAAAAGAGTGAAAAACGTGATTCAGTAAAAAAACAAAAAAATCTGTTTCACTCAACAAAAACGCATTATAATACCTTTTGCTCATTAATCATTGTGAAACCAGCAGAATGCGTTCCCAATTCTAACATCTGTCTGTTTTTTTTATTTTTTTCTAGTCTCATAATTGTTTAGGTTACATCCTCAGTATTCTTGTTTTTTTTTTTTTTTTTTGGAAACTTCATAACCAACACATCTGTCTCTCATCTTCAACATGGTCTCTTGAATTATAAATGGAAACTTCACTCTTAGTTGTGCACATCTCTTCCTGGCCCGCCTGCTGGCCTATGGGTCTAAAGGCTCTTAACTCTAGTCTGCTGTAGACTATGCACCCTGACCTTTCCCGTTCTTGAGTAATAGTAAAATACCATGTGAGCAATGTTATTTTTTACTATAAAAAAGGTGAGTGTTTGTAATTTGCTGAGAGTTAGGTATGAAGATCACTTGAGGACCTAAACCTGATTTTTACATCACAGCCTTATCCTAGGAATTCACTGTTTAATTCAACATACCTCTAGTGTTTTAATTCTATAATTCTATGAAGAGAATCTATTTATTTCAGGAAGTTGGCACATCTTATTAGACCTTGGAGTGTCTTATTCTTTTCTTTTACCTACTACTTGTCATCTTGGAATTTATTGTTTCAATTCAGAGCAGCACTGTACTTTTGCAGCTGGAATATGCCTTTTTGAGGACTGAATGTAAATGATCAGAATGAGGCAGCACTCTGTGTAATGTTAAGTTCTATTAGTCATGTTAAAGATCATTGATTTTGTGAGAAATTAGCTAAAACTGTAGCAGTCCATGTGAAGTCAAGGTTTGCAGAAATATCCAGTGGTTCATCTTCTTTGCAACTTTTTATGATAAATTTTAGGTCCACAATTTCCAAGGAGGAGGAAAAGAATAGGAAGTTATCCAAGCAATAGGTAACATCTGGCCATTAATTTTGATTCAAGACAATTTTGAGACAAATATAATTCCTGATAATATGTGGTGAAACTGTACCTCTCCCTCCTTTTTGATAAAGAAAAGCATGCTTGATTATGGGCATAAAATTTACCTAAGCATGTACCATCACAAATTCAAATTCTTAACTAAATTTTTTATTGGTTTAGTTATATATTATATATATATACACACACACACACACACAGACAGAGACAGAGACAGAGAGACAGAGAAACAGAGAGACAGAGAAACAGAGAGAGACACAGAGCGAGACACAGAGAGAGAAATAAAATGGGTGGCCATACGTAATGAGACTATTCATTAACCATACAGTGCTCTCTAACTTGATATCCCTTGCTCTTTTGTTGGTTAGAGATATTTTCAGTTTTTTTCTTCCTACACCTACACAATTCACTGTCTGGGTATGTAGTTCTGAACCAAAGTGTATTTTAGACAGTGAAATGCTATAGTGATAACACTTTTAAGCATTGTTGGAACCCTGTTAGATGCCAAACAATACACTAATTCACTTCACCTAGACTGTCAAGTTGAGGTCTGTAGAAATTCGTGGCTTGTCACTGTAGGTCCTTGCATAGTCATTTCACCTTCATGAGCCTCTCTATCATGGTGTCAAGTAAAGGAACTGGACCAGATGGTCTGTGAGATTCCTTGTAGCTCCAACATTCTGTGACTCTGAGAAAAGGAAACCAGAAACACCTTTAATTTCATTTCCCAGAGCAAGTAGAAAAATTTGCCTTAATGTGGTAACATAAATGTTTAAGATAGTTCTTCAAAATAGCTAATTTAGAGTCCTCTGACCTACCTCTTCAACTGAAGCATCTGGAAATTATCTTGCTGTTGTATTTTTCTAGTGAAGATGTCTTTGTTAGGAAGTCACCTGGTATCACAGTATACTGGGGCTTAGATTCCAATATTCTGGCTTCATAGCTCAGGGTAGGTTACATAATCTATTTAAACCTCAGTTTCCCCATTTGCAGAAAGAGGATAGTACCAGCATTTTCCCCACAGGCTTGCTACGAGGATTCAATGAGTTACTCTATGCAAATAGTTTAGCAGAGTGGTGCAAGGTAAGCTCTCAGTAACTTCAGCTGTCATTCCTCAATTGGGGTCTAGTGTAAAATGATGCTCCTAGACTTTTTCCTATCTTGGAGCCTTTGGCTCTCATCATTGTAGCTATTCATGGAATCTTCTTTGACTTATCTACTTTGTTATAGCCTCCTTAGCATCCCCCACACCACATGCACATACTCATGCTTTTCCCTTTCCATGTCACAAACCCTCCTACTTCTTTTTTTCCTCTTTTTTATCAGTACATATTTGCAATACATAATATTTACATTCTTTGTATGGAGTTGGTACATATACTTAGCACATATTAATTCTTATTTTCTGCCCCGTCTCCTCCCTCTCTCTTGCCCTCCTTCCATCTCTTGATCCCCTTCCGGTCCCTCTACTTCCTATTAACTATCTAAGGACCTCCACACTCAGCCCACTTGTGCTGACCATGGCCTCTCCCTCGGAAGCATTCTCATAGGCTTTCAGCTATGGCGGGAGCTGGAGTATCTGCTAAATCTGAGTCAGAGATCCCAGACATTGGGATTTTATCATTCAGCTAAGCAGACACAACATTCTAGGGGAAAAATAATAACCCTCACTGCTTCTTAATTTGAATGGTGCCATGTTACAAAAGAAATTAACAAGAGAAAAATAAGCAGAAGTTTATTAGCATGCATGTTTCACATATGCATGGGAGACACCCAGAGACTGGGTAATTTTCGGAGACGTGGATTCGAATTTCAGCTTAGCATTTTCAAAAAACAATAGCAAATTTTTAGGGAAGTGATAAGACAAAGGTAAAAGACTTGTGTTCTCTATGAGTGGCAAATTGAAAAAAAAAGGCAAATAAATGGCAGATAAAGATAGGAGAACTTATTAGTATAGATTCCTGTGGTACTATCTCTAGGCCCACAAGGATCTAAACCATTCCTGAGGGGTTAATTTTTGTTCTACTGATAGAGAATAGAATATCTTTTGTTTTTGTAAATATGTGTCCTGTTTTTAGGCCATGAGAGGGAAGGCAAAGAACTTTTCTGTTTCCCTACACCTGTTTCTCCTCAATTGCATTTGGCTCTACAATGCTTCATATATTGAAGTGGCATATTCTAGTGTTTTCAAACTCAAAACTGGCAATTGTTAACTTTTGTTTGTGTCCTAAGCATTTATAAAAACCAAAAAAAAAAAAAAAAAAAAAAAAAACCTCTCATTTAGGATCACAACTTCTTCATAAAAGAAAAAACTTTTTAATATACCCAAATAGAATGAAATAGAATGAGCAATCTACTTTAAACTGAATAAACTTGACCTTATGAAGAATTTATTACAGAGTCCCTATTTTTAAGAATATGCCCAGGACTGCTGAAAATATTAGTATAAGTTAGTACCTGCTTGTAGTCTGATGTTTGAGAATCCCATCTTTGAACCAAATGAGAACACAAAAAGTGTAAGAAAAAAGACATGAACAAAATGAAATGAATAAATTAAATGCAGGAGATTCACTGTCTTTTGGAGAAAACAATATTCTCTCCTTAGTCTTGGTTGTTAAATTTTAAGTCTCTAGTTCCTACCCTTTGATTAAAGTATTTCAGAATAATATACTTGAAATAGTGGGAGAAATGTGTTTTCCATTGATAAAAAGGCTAATGACTTTTCTTCTGTTTATAGCCCAGTGATTTGCTGTTAACTGCTTGGCCTCTG
The DNA here is from genome assembly GCA_004363535.1 of Dasyprocta punctata. Taxonomy (NCBI): domain Eukaryota; kingdom Metazoa; phylum Chordata; class Mammalia; order Rodentia; family Dasyproctidae; genus Dasyprocta; species Dasyprocta punctata. Next base: position 24,028 of record RJWM01014114.1, on the reverse strand, counting down.
CAGTCTTTACTGAGAGAGTTCTTGTCATAGCCTGCTGGTGCCATTTGCATACTAATCATTTCTGTAATTGATCTTCCCAGGTCTCTTCAGACCTTGTAGGAGGCAGTGGCCTGCTGCTTAGAAATTAACTAAGGATTGCAACATGGGGCCTGGCTGGTGGGTAGCTGGGTCACATGGCATATGGTCCTGTTGGTTCCTCCACCCCGTTCTATCCTGTGACATTACACTAGAGATTCTGGTCAGTGTGCAGGTAAAATGGCCTTTATTGTAATGCAGAGCTTATGGTTCAGGTGAGTGAGAATTTATTATTGCCAAATGGCTTAAGAGAAGTTTAATTTTTTCCTGTGTTAGTAAAACAGTAAGAGTGGTACCAGTGGCCAGAAAGCTGGTGCTGGTTATGTAGTTACATTATATGTCAGAAGAGCCTTCCATCCATGCTTGGTCACCAAATGAGTGGAGTGAAAAAAGGAAGACTGAGAGAAAGCAAGAGAAAAAGCTGTTAAATTTAGTCAAAAATCTGAACATAGATCTGACTAGAAGGGCAACTGCTATATTTGTTTGTGGATCATTGAGTGAAACAACTGTAAGATACCATAGACATTTTTTATTCTCACTGTCTTGATTAGTTTTTGATTGCTATAACAAAATACTTAGAGCTGTGAAATTTATAAAGAAAAGAAGCTAATGTTAGCTCATCTGTCTGGAGGTGCAGGGCACAATGTCAGCAACTGCTCAGTTCTGGTGAACACCACGTAGCAGATGACCTCATGGTGATAGGAGTGTATTTGAGGGTGATGGCTTGATTCAGAGAAGGTGTTAGCCTCCTTCATCATAAGCCATTCTCATGGGAGCTAATCTACTGTGAGTCATCATTAATCTCTTTTGCAGGTACACAATTACCTTCCAGTAGGCTCTATTTCATAAAGGTTCCACTGGGTGTTAACATCACACTGGGGACCAACAGTCCAGTATGTGAAACTTCGGGGGACACACTCATACCATGTCCAAACTGTAGCACTCACACACAAATTCTCCAAAGTGCAAACGAAGACACAGAGAGGATTAATGACTCACATAAGGGTGTATCTTTGGAACAAGGTTCTGAACCTTGCTGTCTGGTAACCAATAGTCACATGAGACCATTGAAATTAAAAGTAACTAAAATGCAAATTTCAGTTCCTCAGTCTTACTGCCACATTTCTAGTGTTCAGTGGCCACATGTGGTTAGTGACTACTGGACGGCACAAGCAGAGAACATTTTTATTGACAAAGTAAGTCCTATTAGGTAGCTCTGTTCCAGAGATATACAGTCTAGCATTCTATCCATTCATACTGTAAGATTGCATCCCTCCTATGTGCACAGTCTGCACCCATAATTGCTACATATAATGAGACAAGTATATTTTGATATTAACTTCAAAGCAAATTCTGGGTGTCCTATTTCCTGCTCTCCCAGAAAGTGGGAGGAGCTTGAGTAAACCTCTTGTCCTTCTTTCCAGCACTGATGTTACTCGTAAGCAATTTTCCATCACATGGAATTATTGAAGCATGGTTTAGCAATGTGTTTGCTTTGACTTCAGGGTGCAACTTTAGCTTTACAGCTAATATTGATCTAACAGTGAATTCTTTACAAAACCCATACAGCTCCTTGAGGAAAAATTGGCCAAGGTGGTGTGGTGTCACAGATGTCTTAGGGCTTTAAATTAACACTGTAAATCTCAGGATTATGGGGGAAAGAGCTAGTAACTTTATTGAATGCCTCCCATCTGGCTGTGTTTCCGGCAGCTGCCTGACTGGCATGAAGAGTGGCAGGTACAAGGCCAGAGATTTGGTATCAGAAAGTATTTAATGAAGAGTTCATTTGGTACTTACACCCAGGGATCCCATTTTAAATTGATTTTTCTTATTGAGATCAACAACAGGATATTATACTTTTGGCAGGAAAGGGATCAGACTGTGGAACTCAGCTCAGGATAGACCAGGGATGGGGTGGAGGTAAGGTTTGGTGGTACTCAAGTTCTGAGATCTGGAGTAGAATAGACTCTCAGCAGGGCACATCCTGGAGTGGTACTGTGATCTGCTATGGCAGTTAGGATGTTGTACTTCTTGCTGAGTGTGGGCAACCTTGAATCTTTGGGTGTTTGCTAAGAACTGCAGAAAGAATTACTGCTCTGCAAATAACGAGGATGCTAAAATCAGGTTCCACCAGACTGCCTTTATTCTGATCTGTCATCCTTTAGAGAGAGTGGCCTGTCAGAGTATTTGATAGTACATGCTTTCCCCGAGAGTAAGGCAGAATCACAGTGTTAAGTGTGGGAGGTGCACTGAGATAAGACACTGGTAACTCAAACGTGCCCATCAGCTTCGCATTGGAGCTCAGTGGTGAAGGGGTGACAGTTCAAGCACAAAGATTATCTTAATGTGAAAACATTAGAAATGTTTTCTGAACTTCATTTAACTAATGCAGAGGCTCTAGCTGCCCTTTATTCCCCTTCAAGGGAGCTTCCTACAAATCCTAGGATAGACTGACTATTTCACAGGATAAAAATCCCAGTAGAACCTTCCACATTTTTCTATTGATTGCCCCCGCTTCCCCATTTACCTCTGGGTATTCAGTGAATGAGTAACTCCTACACAAAAGTGGACAAGCTTTGTTTTTTCTCCTGTTCATCAGTCTATTGTCAGTTTATTCCTCACCATTTCAATTGAAGTTTTATAGAGAAAATATTCATCCTTTCAACAGTGGAGAAGTAGTTTTAAAACCCCAACCCATAGTTATTTAATATGAATTAACATTTAAACAATATCCCTTAGTGGTGTATATGTGAATTATGCTTTGTGAAGCAGAAAGAGTTGACAAACTTTGTAAGGGGCCAGATGTAAATTTTTTAGATTTAGTGAACCATATGGTCTTTGTTGTAATGCCACAACTATGCTCTTGTAGTATGAGAATAGCCATAGACTACATTTATATGAATTGGTGTGGTTGTATTTCAATAAAATTTTATTTATGAACATTGAAATTTGCATTTTGTAAACTCTTCACATTCCATAAACTGTTTTTTTCAACCACTTAAGAATATATTTTCAGCAATTTTTGCCTCCAAATTCTAGGTCTTAAGCTCAGGGCTTTGCCTACACTAGTCACATGTTCTGTGACTGAGCTATATCATCAGCCTCTAAAAATGTTTTTCAATCATTAAGTTTTTCCTCCAACCATTTTTGCTGTTAAGCTGTACAAAATAGGTGATGGATTGGATTGGGTTCACGTGCCATCGTTTGTTGACTCCCCGATCTAATACATTATTTCCTAACTTTTTGGAACGTGTAGAAAATGGTCTTGATATAATACACGGGGATAGATGGCTGAGGCTGCTTGTGCTTAGAGTTGATAGGTTGTTGGCGAGCCTGTGGCTTTACTGAGAGCTGAGAAGAGTTGGCAAACTTGTAACCTACTCACAGCACAAGGGTGAGAGGCTCCCCTACATGTTACCAATGAGGAAACTGAGATTTTCTATCTTTCTGTCTTGAAGAGACATCATGATGCTGGCCCTTCAAAAACAAATGTTTTCTGAGTGAATATGTGAGAAGTGACTTTCTGCTAACTAGCAGATCTAGCAGATGAGTTCATAGACTGCTGTTCTAGTACCTTGTTCCTTACCTAATGCCCAAAAGTCAAGTTGTAAAAATTAAATAGGTAACTGAGCTGGAATTTTCACTGGTTCAGGAGAAAAGCTACTTCATAGCAGAAAGAGCCATACTGAGCCCACAGGTCCTGTCAGTGATGGGCATCATGGCTACTCTCCGTATTGCTGGTTTGTCCTTTCCATATTCCCTGGAGGATGATACATCTCTATATCTTGGCAGCTAGGCAAACCCATGCTACTTATTTTGGCCACTGAGTAATAGTGACACATCAAAGCATTTAAGATGTTGCATGATTCTCAGTCCTCTTCCCTGCTCTGTTTAGAGGTTATAATACATGTTCTGAGGTTGTGACAAATGGCTTGGAGGCTGAAAGAGATACAGGAAAGAAAATTTTAGGGTCTATATTAAAAATCTTTCAATGAAATGTAAGCTCATCGGGATACGTCTCATACAATTTTAAATTCTTCTGAATGAGATTATTTCAGGAGGAATTGTGTCTCCCCTAAAATTCATATGTTGAAGTCATAACCCATGTACCTTAGAATGTGCTCTTATTTGGAATAGAGTCTTCAGTGGAGTAATCAAATTAAAAAGAATTCATTAGTGTGGCTCCTGCTTCAATTCGATTGGTGTCCTTATGAAAGGGAGAACATTATATAAAGATGAAGGAAGAGATTAGTGAATATCTCTACAAATCAAGGAATGATAAAGCTTGCCATGAAACCACCAGAGACTGAGGATGGTCATGAACAGATTCTTCCTCGCAGTTCTAAGAACACGTTCTGCCAGAGTCTTGGTATCTGAATAGCATCCTTCAGAACTGTGAGACCATATATTTCTGTTGTGTAAGCCACCCAGGTTGTAGCCCTTTGTTATGGCAGTGCCAGTGAGCTAGCACAGGGATGGTAAAATAGTTTTAAATCATGATGTTCTTTTTTTTAACAGACTTACTGTGATTTAACTCTCATATCACCTAACTCACCTACTTTGGATGTACAGCTCAATGGTTTTTAGTATAGTCACAGAGGTGATTCAGTTTTTGTTGTAATCACTTTTAGAACATCAAGAATACCCCCCCATAAAAACGTTATACTCATTAGCAGCCACTTCCCATAATCTCTCCCTTGATCCTTCAGAACTATAAATCTACTTTCTGTGGCTTTAGATTAGTTTATTCTAGCCATTTTGTATAAGTAGAGCCAGTCAGTATGAAGGATTCTGTGACTGGCTTCTTTCACTTAGCATAATGTCTTCAAGATTCATCCAGGCTGAAGAATATATCAGTACTTCACTGCTTTTTATAACTGAATAATATGCTGTTGAATGGATAGACCACATTTTGTTTGTCTTTCGTGGGCTTATGAGTGTTTGAGTTTTTTCTACTTTTTGACTGCTATGAATAATGCTTGTATGAACATTTGTATGCAAGTTTTTGTTTGCATGTTTGTTTTCATTTCTTTTCATAATATACACAAGAGTGGAATTATCTACTTTAATATTATCTTAAAGGAGTTATATTGTTTTACATTTCCACTAGTAATATCTGAGAATTCTAATGTATCTACATCCTCACCAACACTTGTTATTCTCTGTCTTTTTTATTATAGTTATCCTAATACATACAAAATGATATTTCATCATGGCTTTGATTTGAATTTTGTTAATAGCTAGTGATTTGAGGCATCATTTCATGAACTTATTGACCATTTGTATATCGTCTTTGAGTTAATGTCTGCTCAAATCTTTTGTCCATTTTGTGTTACTTATCTTTTGTTATTAAATTGTGTTATTTGACTTTATAAGTCATGAGTTTCTTTCAGTGAAGACTAGAACTTATTTTACTATTTTGAACAGCAAAATATGATATAATTTTTATTTTCTGTAGAGTTCTGAGGGCTGGTTGTATTTATTGGATATTTAGTTTCTTCTTAAAGTAAGTATTTTTTTGGATATTAATGTGTGATTTATTGAAAAATACAAAATGGGTATACTTTAGGATACTTCCATCTTTGCATGTGTTTTCTGGAAAATCTATGAACACATATTTTTTTCTGTTTTTTTAAAGATAGTAAAATCCAACAGAACATAACAGAACAAAGTCGATCAAAACACAGCAGCTGAACTGGTACAGAACTTCAAAGAAAGATACTATGAAAACAATAGCTACTATAGTATATCTTGTCATCTTCAGGATAGCTGACCATTCCAACAGGTGTAGTAGAATTGAACCAAAAACAAAGCAGAATAAAACCAATAAAAACAGAATATAAAATAAAGCAAAAAAAAATAATGATCAGAATAAAGCAAAACAGTGAGAACCATATTGGGCCTCGAAGACAAGACAGAAGAGAAGCCCCCATATTTGCTACATTGCCTACTGTCATCTTCCAAAGAGATGCTCAGGTTGCCGACCCGAGGCCTGCAAAATCAGTGAAACAATACTAGCATTTAGTTGCTTGATGTTCCTTAGTTACTATCAATTTAGCCAGACCTCTGAACCAGCAGGTTGCTTATGGGGGTGTGGAGTGGGGTTGGCCTTGATTCTAAGCCCACATGTCTTTGCTGCTTGGGCCCAGCAGGGTGGGTTCTCGAGGGGCCCATTCTTGTTCTCTTCTGGGGGTCCACGCTGGTCGCACAGTCCCCCAAAAGGCAGATTTGTTGTCCTGTGGTTGGAGCTGCTCGGGCCCAGCAGGGTAGCTATGAACACATATTGACATCAATATTTTTGTATTATTCCTAAGGGTTTAGTCTACATGAGTATTTGTCAAAATATTTTCAAAAGTAAAGTAAGTATTTGAACATAGGATAAAAGCTAGGAAATTCTGAACTGAGGAGAAGAAAATGAAAAGTATTTAGAAGCTGATATAGCAGGGGAGAATGTGTCATCCCATAATGTGCATGGCTATATTTAAGCCTGAACTCAAAGCTACCTCTTTGAGATTTACTCATTCTTCCATAGACTTTTCTTATACACATGTGGTATCCATGTTATTAAACTGTTTTTCTCTTGTCAATCTGTCTTTTGTTACAAAGGTCAGTAACAATTAAGTACTATGTAGGGTAGAAAGAAAATTATGTTTTCTGTCAGGGAAAATTATGTTTACTCCTCAGGGAAAATTTTTGTCATTACAAGAGTTTGGGGGCTCTCCCTCTTTTTGTATAACCCTACTCAAGCTTTTTTTCAGTATTTACATCATCAGCCAACAGGGAAAAGTATTTTTCTTTTTTCTACCTTCTCCTCTCCTCCCCATAAACCAGTTCTATGTGTGATTTGTTCCTTACTGTCTTGTGGCTGAACTTGGGACCCAGGGTTGAAAGTAAGTTGAGTAAGTTGTTCACTTCCCCAAAAACGGAGTCTGCCTTTGTTACCTGAACCAAACCAGGCAGCCTTTCCTCCCACTATGCAAATCCAAAGCAGATAAATGTGAGCTATCAGGAGCCAATTTGCTGGAAATCTTCCCTCTAGTAATTGGCTTCATATTTCAGCTCTTAGAAAAAGTCGACTCTCATTACCACCTTTGCCTTCTCGCCTCAAGGCCAACAGGAGAAGGAGGAGGAGGAGGAGGAGGAAAAGGAGGAGGAGAGGGAGAGAGGGAGGAGGGAGGGAGGAAGATGGGGGGGAAAGAGAGGGAGAGAGAGAGAGAGAGAGAGAGAGAGAGAGAGAGAGAGACCGTGGAAAACAAGGAAGCAGGGAGGATGAAGCTCTGAATGAATTATTACTTTGTCTCCCTATTGGTTTTACTTCCAGGTGCCCCCGCTCAGTCATGCTTCCTCAGAAAAACACCTCATCAGCTGGCCGGGGCCTCCTTGCCGGGGGTGATTGTGTCCTTCCCACCCCGGGCTCACTTTACCAAGATAGGAAGTGACAAGCAGGGAGACCTCCTGCTCTCAGGTTCTTGGGAAGGCAGTACAAAGCATTATATCAAACACTGCCACCAGGCCAGCTCTTTTGGGTTGCATTAGGCAGTCAAGCATTTTGCTGCCTGCTGAATGTCATCTCATTTAACATTTTGTTAAACAACTTCTAAAGGTCTTAACAATATGACAGATGGGCCATTGACTGGGTTCTTAGTAGCTAAGTACCAGTTTGGCTGGGCTGGATTGTGTTTATTGTTCATTAAGTGTTATTTAAAGAACTCAATCCTTATGTCTACGACCCCCTGCCCACCCCTCAGTGCACACTTTCTGTGGGACCCCAGGGTATCACATTAGAGGCCTGTTTCTATAGAAAAGCACAGGGGAGAGGAAAGGTTGGAGAGAGGCTTATAAAGGAGAAGAAATGAGAAGACAAGGGGAAAGTAGAGAGAGGCAAAAATAAAAGTGTGTGTGTGTATGCATATGTGTGCACATAGGAGGAGGGCCTGGTTTGGACCTGTTTTGGTTTAAAAGTAGGCCTAATGGGCAAATGAGGTAGAGCAAAGTGGATCACTTATACAGATGCAGGTCCTGTCCATCCTAATCGCAGCTCCAGGAAGGGTCGCCTTTTATGTTATTTCCCAACTCAGAGGAAGGAAAGAGGGCAGCTGCTCATTGTACTGAACATAACCAATATTGCACCATCCTGTATGTATCTTGTGTCTTACATTTCAATTAGTTGTAAGTGATTAGAAGGCATGGACTCCTTTCTCCTTTGTTTTCAAAAGTGGCTAACAATGCCAGATCTAGAATAAGCACAAACCTACTGCCTCTTGTCAGTCATGAAGCTTGCCAAGGGAGCACACTCATGTACCTGTCCAGCTGCTTTCAGATGAACAAGATAAGGCCAGTAGGGCTAGGAGTGTTTGATTAACTGGAACTGCATTTGTTCTAAACATTTTTTTCATTCCATTGCTGAGATTCCAGGATTTGCCAGTGACTTGGGAATAAGAGCCTCCCACACTTAGGATATTGTTGAGAGCAAAACTATCACTGAAGACGAAGAAAATGATGCACAAGTTCTGGTTGTTGCCACAATTGGCGGATCAATGGCAGTATCTTGGTTACTTTTCTCTTGTTGCTGAAACAGAATACTTGACACCCAAAATTAGGGAAGCAAAGGTTTATTTCTTACAGTTCTTGGGGGTTTCAGTCCATACTCAGTTGGCTCCAAGGCAGCGTGGCATCATGGGGCAGCCATTCATGGCAGTTGCCAAACAGAAAGGCAAACTGCGGGAGAGAGTGAAGACACACCTTCCTCTCTCCCTTACTCTGTATGTTGGCTCCACCCCTGGGAGGGTACAGCACTCACATTGCCAGTCCCAGCACTAGACAACAAACCAATCGTGAATGCCAGACTCGGCCCCATCCAGATTACATGAGACCTTGGTGGGGGGACACAGGATCAAACCCATACTGGTAGAATTACATTTTTTCTTAGAGTTAGAGAATGCCAGTATAGAATGCCAAGTATAGAGAAGGACTTGGAGAAAGGCAGAGCTGCTAGGAATTTTGTTTTTGTTTTAATTTTTTAAATTTTATTTTAAAGGTAGAGTAAAGCAGAACAGTAAAGTGAAACAAAACAAAACAGTGATAGGACAGTAGGAAATCTACAATTGTTACTATATTGCACAATTTTTTCTCTAACTAGTTGCTCAGGCTATGGGCCCCAGGCTTGCAAAGTCAATCAAGCAATTTAAAGGTCAGGTTACTTCCTTACTTTAGTTATTATCATCTCAGCCTGTGTCCTGTCTGGTTGCTTGGGCAGGGGAAGCGGGAGGTGGGAGGTGAAGGTGGCTTCCTTGCTGGTTCTCCCCGGCCAACAGGGCCTCCCCTGACACACAGGGAGGCTACACGGCTTCCTTGCTGCTTCTCTCTGGCCAGTAGGGCTTGTATGCTGCTAGGAACTTTGGAATCCAACTACTTCAGCATTTTATGTAAGCAGATGGGAAAGTCTCAGCTGCTTACCCATGGTCATACAACAGTCAGTGGGTACTGGCGCTGGGCAGTGTGCATCCTGGTATGGAGTGCTTCCCAATTCTCCAGCTAGAATGCTTCTGATTATGAGTGACAGAGATCTAAAAGCCCCAAAGCAAGCAAGCAAGCAAGCAAGCAAGCAAGCAAGCAAGCAAGCAAACAAGCAAACAAGCAGGCAAACATACATGCATGTATAGGCTCTCACATTATTGGAAAATCTGAGGGTGCACTGACTTCAGGGAATGAAATGATCCAAGAACACAGTGATTTTTTTCTCTACCTCAGATCTGCTATTGTTCACTCTCAGATGGACCTGCCCCACAGGGGAGAAAAATAGCGTCAAGAGCTCTGGACCTACATCCTACTAGCTAGATAGAGAGCTGCATTTTCTTGGTGGTTTTAGCATGGCCCAAAGTTGACTTTCTTTGGTCAGTTCTGGCTTTAGGCTGCTGACCCTTCCTGGATCCTGAGGCTGATAAAGGCTCTCTTGCTCTCTCTCTCTTTCTATTTCAGTTTCTATCTTTTTATTAGTAGATATTTGCAGTACATGATGATTATATTCCTCATGGGGAATTGATACATGTAAATAACATTTTAATTCTTTTTTTTCCTCCACTCTCTCACCTGTTCATCTCTTGGCTCCTTTCCCTTTTGCAAAAGACCTTTCTCCCTTTTTCTTGTTATCTATTTTTTGTTTTACTCTTTATTTATATTTTATGTTTCTCATGTAAGATAAACCACATGATGTTTAAGCTTGTATGTCTGATTTACTTCACTAAACAATAATTATGTTCTTGAGATACATCAATTTTCTTATAAATGACTTAAGTTTATCCTCTTTTAATGGCAGAGTGACACTCCATTGTGTATAAGTACATTTTCTTTATCCATCATCTGTTGATGGGCGCGTAGGGTGTTTTCAAGATTTAGCTATTATGAATTGTTCTGTTGTAAACATGGGTCTTGATTAAACTTTAATCAAGTTTATCTGAATTTTCTTCCTAACTATGCCTTGACTTTTAAATCTCTGTGATCATCTTGGTATCATTTAATTTCAGCAAGAATCCTGTTAAGTTGGATGAGCCAGAATCCCCACCTTTGCTATCTCATCACCCTTAGTATCAGACTAACTTCTTTATCCTCCAACATTTCCCAGGGGATATCATCTTTCAGCAAGAGTTCTGTTAGGTCTTTAATAAGGGTCATAAGTAATTTGTTTTCCTTAATAGAGGTGGAGGCCAATGGTTGCGCCTGAACCATGTGATGGGATGAAGTGGATATGCTCTGGCAAAACTTGTAAAGGCTCAGTACATCTTTATACCATGTGATGATACTGTGGATGTTTTTATGATGTTTAAGGGCAAGTTTGTCATAATACTCTCATGAAGTGAACTACTTGGGCCTCTTGAGGATCTTAGTTTCATTTTCTTGGGCACCACCAGTCACTTTGACTAATACAGTCAATGAGGAATGAAATGAGATCATGGCTTCATTAGACCAGTTCTGGTATTTTTGCCTTGAGCAGAAGGATTCAAATCTGGAGACAGAATTCCATTCTTGTTTCTTCTACTTTCAAGACCTCTCCCCCTGTTCATGTCTAATAGAGAATATCATAATAGAATTTGGTGTAGATCCATACATATCTATTGATTAACTTTTTATGTAGCTACAGTTTTAGACACTAAGTCATAAAGATTAAGAAAATAGATAACTCTGATCTTTATCTCGTCTATATCTAATGAGGTAAATGGCAAGGATAAAAAAATTATGCCATGTTTGTGGGGATATGTATTTCTAGGGAGATTTTTGAAATGATTGAGAATGGTTTCCCAGAGGAAATGAATTTCATGTCAAAGGGATGGGAAGAGACAATGGAGTTGACTGCTGTTAGAAATGGAGAAAGTATTGTGAGAAGAGCAGTCATGAACCCAGAGAGGGGCAGGGCCTGTCTTTGGAATTGTGAATATTCAAGTTTGATTGGAACACAGATCCGAAGTAGTGGATATGGAGAGAGATGCAGCCAAGCATGGGATATAATGACCAGGGGCAGGAAACGAGAGCCTATGTCTGGTGACAGCAGCCAAGTGAGCAGGCCCAGTGACCTGCACTATTTTCTGGGGACCAGGGGGATGTCTTTGCTGGGCTTAGACTTTCACGGTACTTGCTAGTCAAAGCTTGGGTTAGTTGAAAATGTTGTGACACTTGAAAGGCTCTTTAGTTTTTGGGTTTGAAAGGTGCCTGGGCTTCAGAGATTAAATAAAATGTACTGAGAAAATATTCTCAAGTTCGCCAGGGAAGGTGCCGTTGTTCTGATTTTTTGCCTCCAAAAAATTTCATTATTTATGATTTCCTTCTTGATTGACTAGAAACCAATGGCCTTGAGCATCACTGACCCCTTTCTTTTTGTCATGCATTAATTTTTGAATATATTTCAGAGGGATATATTTCCTATATTAATAGTTTCTTCTTGTTGTTACAATTAGACCCAAATAAGTATTTCAAGGCTGTCCTAAAGCTGAATCAAAATTGTGTAGAAATTGTATTAACATTTTATTCTAGGTTATTGTAACAAGAAGAAGCTTGGGAGGTCAGCCTGAAAATCACTTTTCCTAAGCTATTTGTTAATTGATTGGTGTTGTGCCAAAGATTTGGTTTCCAACCATATGTTTTATGCAGTGGAATTCTGTGACTGAGCTTATTTTTCTATAATGGTGAATAATTCCCATCCTCCCTCCCTTACATAAATGTTAATTAAGCGCCACTTATGTTCAAGGCTCAATGTTAGTTCTCTGTGGAATACAAACCATCAAGTCAAGAAGAGGTTGGAGTGAAGTATTTTAAGTCCTGAAAGAAAGTAACTTCCAACCCAGATTGATGTGCCCTGCAAAGCTATCTTTCAAAATTAACAGAGAAATAAGATACTCAACTATAACCTGCTTTTAAATAGCTCCTAATTGAGCTCTCATCCAGGCACAAAAGAGTTAAGTAATACAGCAAGGCATGATGTCACACAGCACAGATCGTATTCGCTGTGCACTCGTGGGAGAAAGAGATGGAGGGAGTGAGGTGGTAGAAATTACATCAAAATATAACAAAACAAAACAAAACAATCAAAAACCATATTTAAGCCTGGCTATGAGTGGTGAAAGGTTTGCACTTTTACACTGTGCTTTCTCCTGCACAATCTAGACAACTGGGGATCTCATTCTGCTCTAACCCATGAGGACTTACATAACTGCTGCTATTTCTGCCATTTTCTTCTTTGTCACCCCCAGCTGGGGATTATTGCTTGCCTTTTTACAAACCTTTACTTGGATAACAGTCGGGGACATCTGCCCAGTAGGTACCTAGGTACTGATCTGTGGGGACACTACATCTTTTGCAGTTTTAGAAGTAGAAAATCTAGGTCATACTGTTATGCTGGGGCTGGAGATCCAGAGGCTTTCCTAGGATCTTGTGCTGAATATAACATCTGTGACTTCTGGATCCAAGTAAATTTGGCCTTTAAAAGATAGCCAACTTTCTTGGTAATTAATCCAGTTTTGTCTTGAGAGATACAACTGAAATTCACACACACACACACACAGACACACAGAGAGAGAGAGAGAGAGAGAGAGAGAGAGAGAGAGAGGAGAGAGAGAGAGACAGGGAATATCCCCACTAATTTTCAGTGCAAAACAGCAACCCAAAACAGACTTTGGTCATTCAGGGAGAGAAGGAGGTCATTTCCATGGAGATTGACAGAAAGAGTCACCCAGTAGGCAGTGGAAGACCACAGACCCTCCTCGTCTGCCCTGAAGTCAGAGAAAATAGCCCTGTCCTCAAGCTCTTTAAATCATTTATCTAAGAAACAAAATTAACTGAAAATTGACTGCAAAAATGAATTTGACACAGAGTGACTTCTTTTTATTTAATGTGATTTATATATAGTTATACATACTTTTGGGGTTTGTATGTGATACTGTTTTCTTTTTTCTGACATAGTGCCTCAAAAACCTCAGTGACATTGCTGGCTGTTGCTCTGACAAGACTGGTAAACTGATTTGCAAGCCAAGTTAGGGACACAGCCCGCATTCATAATACTTCGTAATTTTTTTAAAAAAAGTAAAATTATGACACTTAAGAGCAGTTTTATATTTTCATGTAAAAATGTGAACTTTCTGGAATCTCTTGAAAATCAGAAAATATAACAACATTTAAGCCTGTGTTCCTGAACAGAACCAATGATTTCAGGTTCATACTAACTTCTTATCAATGGAACAAACATTTGCCTATTGATTATAGTCCCAGCTAATCTCTTGTCCATTTCATCTAACTCACTTCACCCATTTCAATTAGCTATCTGGTCCCTACTGGTTTTGGATTTTGTGATCTCTGCTCTAATAACAAAATATTAAGTCATTGGTGATAGGGAACAATGAAAAAGACACAGTCCAAATAGAACTCAGTGAATCCCTTTGCTGAATCTGCCTCTATCCTAAAACATATGTGCAATGTCCTATCTACCAATATTAAATACAAAATAAGTATCTGTGTTTACTGGAAACTTTCATGCAGACTTTGGCAGGGTAGTGGGCTATTCCTATACTTTCAGAGAATCTGAGGTTATGGCTTTCTTAGAGGAAGTTTAAACCCTTGAGATCTATTTAGCCTTGGCAAATGGGGTGGAAATACAGGCAGCCACTCTGAGAGTCTGAATAGTCTTTTCAAGTCTCATAATTTCTAGCCTCTTATGGCCTTCTATCCCAAGACATTTTTATTTCCCTAGGTATGCAACTAAAGGGAGCGGGTAGAAAAAGATTCTTATTTCAGAACTCAGTTGTGGAATGACATATAGATCTGATTAATTTTTGTATTTGTTTCATTCAAAAATGTCTCATTGTTTCCTCCTAACTTTTTTTGCTTAAACTTTGGATTTGAAATAACACAATATTACAGTTGAGGCTGGATTATTGCCCTTTAAAGTTTTTTCTTCTTTATTCTTCTACATAACCAGGCTTTATGAAAAGCTATTTTACTGTAAGAAATTAGGTTTCTGGTTATCAGGAGCCCTAAATAGACATGAATTACAAGAACGTCCTTTGAAAACCCCATGCAGCACTTGTTTCATTAAATTCCATGAAGCGACCTTAATTTAGAGGAACACTAGATAGGCTGTTCTTTTAACCTATTATCACTTTGGCCAGGCCCATAAACCATATTCATGGATGATTCCATCAAGAAGGACAACAGTGGGATTAATATTATTTCAGGATACAGTAAATGCCACAATGATGAAGCTGTTTAAGATCTGGTGCTCACGGTGTCACACTGAATGCATTGACATTTACTCTGCTATCACTTCATTTCCAATATTCCTTCCAAATCAGCCGATGCTAATGCTTCAGCATGTGTGCAGAATACAATTTGGGTGGGGGTGGGGAGACTAGGAAGATATTGTACAAGTCTTTTGCCTTCTTCTTCTTTTTTTTGCTTTTTTGTTTTTTTTTTTCCTGTTACTGAGATTGGAGAAGCTATTGTTGAATAGTATTTTATGTGCTGTAGGCTCCAAGAAGTCTCTTCTTACAGGCTCCCAGGAACTGCACTTTCTCCTGGAGTGGGATCAAGCTAGGTCACAAGACCCCTCTCAGTTGTGTCCAAACATGTGGTATTGGCCTGATATGAGCTAAGGAAGCATTTCTTGGTATCTTTGGCATGTTTGGAATTAAGCACATATGAGAATGGAAATGTGTATAATGACATCCTACTTGGAAAGCTTTGTTTATGATACTTACTGAATCTCCTTGATCCTTAAAATTGATGCCCTCAACACCAGTATAAGCTTAAAATGCTGAGTATTTGAAATCTGATGCATGGTTTTGGCAAATTTCTTTTAAAGAAGTGGCAGGTGTGTTATCTACCACACCATTACTAATGTTTAATCTCAAGTGGTTATGGCACCCAATGGTGAAGGTGAGAACCTCACGGTTGGAGGGAAATTTGAAAGTTGTCTAGTTCATGGTTTTTAAGTTTTAATGTGTCTGTGAATCACTTGAAGTACTAGTTAGTTATAGTAATTATTGTCTGGGAAAACTCCAATTCAGTTCTTCTACTGTAAGGATTGAGAATCTATACAAAATTCAGATCTTAGGTGATTCAGATTCTGTGGCTGAATCATTCAAACCAACCGTGGCCTGTATTCTTATAGTATATATGTAAACCTCTATTGATAGGAGTGCTCTCTTACTCTCTCTCATTCTGTCTTTGAACAACTATGAATATGAATTCCTCACATTGCACTTCATGTTCCCCTCTCTGGACTTGGTCAATTTTTGGTACAGTTAAAAAAAAACATTTCCCCTATTGAAAGAACCCTTGCATCACTCACACTGGCAGGGTTAACTGATCCAAGGGTAACTTGCCTCCTTAAGGTTCACCATTCCTGTTAACCTCATTACTATTGATGCCTTGACATTCTGATATATATATATATAATATATATATATATATATATTATATATAATATATATATATAATTAAAGTTTCTCTAGAATGTCCTCCAAAAGCTCATGTGTTTAGAGGATTGGATTTGATTTGTGGTTACTATAACTGAACTGTTAGGAGGTAAGGCCGTGTTAGAGGGGAGTCACTCAGGGTGTAACCTGGAAGGGGATGTTATAGTTTACATTTAGAGGTACCCCCACAAAGCCTCATTCGCTCTTAGGTGTGGCTTTGGATGGGTGATTCAATCGTAGGGTGTAATACTCACCAGTGGATTAGTCCACTGATGAGATTATAGCTAAATGTGATGTTGGAAAGAGGTGAGTCACTGGGGAGTGTGACCTGGATGCGTATGTCTCCCATCCTCCTCCCTTGATTGCTATTTGCTTCCAGCCTTCCATGCCACATCAGATTCACCTCTGCCATGCTGCTCTGCCTTGGAGCCAGCTGACCATGGCTGATATCTCTATAAACTGCGAGCCAAAATAAGCCATTCCTCCTTTGAGTTGTGGGTATCAGGCATTGTGTCTCAGCAACAAGAAAGTAACTATATGTATTCTTTTTCTAAGCACCTTCCTTCTCTCTCTGCTTCCTGGATGCCATAATGTGAGCAGCTTTCCTCCATTAGACCCTTCCACCATGCCCTTGCTGCCTTGGAGTCAGTCATATATGAGCCAAATCTTCCAAACATCGTGAGTTAAAATAAATCTCTCTTCCTTTTAGTTGTGAGGGTCTGGCATTGTGTCTCAATGACAGGAAAGTAATTAGGACAGTATATTTGGAGACTTCACTGCAGATGTCTGATCTGGATTTCAGAGAAAGAAAAAGTACATTGCAGATAGAATCAATTGAAAAGGGATTTGTGGACAAAGGGTATGGGAACTGTCAATTTATATTGGGTGGTATATAACTCACTTAATTCAACTATAGATCTTGGAACTAAGGAAGAAACTGTAGTGCATGGTGTACAAACGTAGATGATTTCTTCCAAGGAATTAGAGGGATGGGAGGAAATTTAAGGCAGGGCTCAACAAACTTGTTCAACAGAGGACTGCTTAAAAACATCTTAGGATTTGCTAAACATAATATACCATATCAACAGAGCCAAGTAAAAGATCACATGATCACCTTAATCAATGCAGAAAAAGCTTTTGATAGAGTTCAACACTCTTTCATGATAAAAACTCTACAGAAAATCAGAATTAATGGTCTTTACCTCAATTTGATAAAAACTATCTATGAAAAACCAATAACTAACATCATACTAAATGGACAAAAACTGAAAGCTTTCACTCTAAAGTCAGGAACAAGACAAAGACATCCACTATTACTACTTCTATTCAATATAGTTCAGAAAACATTGGCCAGAGCAATTAGGCAGGAGAGAGAAATGTAAGGAATAAGGGTAGAAAAGGAAGAAGTTAAATTATCATTATTCACAGATGACATGATACTGTATAAAGACCCCAAAACTCCACCAAAATACTTATAGATTTAATAATCAAATTCAATAATGCAGCTGAACACAATGTCAACACTCAGAAGTCAACAGTATTCCTGTACACTACAACAAACTCACTGAGAGAGAAATTAGGGAAACAACACCCTTCACAATAGCATCTAAGTAAATGAAATACTTAAGAATCAATCTAACATAGAAAGTAAAAGATTTGTACATTGAAAATTACAGTACTATGAAAAAGGAGATCAAAGAAGATATCAGAAAATGGAAAGATATATTTTCTCATGGATGGGAAGAGCCAGCATTGTGAAAATGTTCATACTCCGAAAACTGTTGCACAGATTTAATGCAATCCTGATCAAACTACCATTTGCATACCTCACAAATCTAGAGAAAGCATTCCTAAAATTCATTTGGAAACAGAAGAGACCACGAATATCAAAGGCAATCCTGGGCAACAAAGATAAGGCAGGAGGCATCACAATTCCTGACTTGAAATTATTCTGCAAAGCTACTCTGATAAAGTCAGCATGGTACTGGCAAAAATACAGACCTGAGAATCAGTGGAACAGATTAGAAGATGCACACAAACTACAAAGACACTCAACCACCTTATCTTTGACGAAGGAGCCAAACGTGTTCACTGGAAGAAAGACAGTCCTTTAATAAATAGTGCCAAAAAAACTTGCTTTCCACATGCCAAAGACTAAAACTAGACTCATGTCTATCACTGTGCACTAAATTAAAGTCAAAATGGATGAAAGATCTAAATATTAAAACAAAAACACTAAATCTACTGGAAGAGAAAGTAGGTAGAAGTCTTGAAGGTATAGGTGTAGGCAGAGAGTTCGTGAACAAAACCCAAACTGCATGGGAAGTACTTCACAGCATCAAAAACTGGGGTCTCATCTTATTAAAAAGTTTTTGCACATTGAAAGAAATCACCAACAGAGAGAAAAGAGAACACATTGTCTGGGAAAAGATTTTTTCCAACTTTCACTTAGACAAAGGATTTCTATCTAGAACATATAAAGAATTGAAAAAAATCGGATCCCCCAAATTCAAAGACCCAATAAAAAATGGGCATCTGAGATGAATACACAATTCTCAGATGAAGAAATACAAATGGAAAATAAATATATGAAAAAATGTTCAACATCATTGGTCATTTGAAAAATTCTACTTAAAGCAACACTCAGATATCATCTCACTCCAGAAAGAATGACTAACATCAAGAAATCAACCAATACCAAAGCTGGCAAGGCTGTAGGGAAAAAGGAACCCTTCTCTGTTGTTGGTGGGAGTGTAAACTGGTGCATTCACTGTGGGAATAAGTGTGTAGATTCCCCAAAAAACTAGTATTAGAGGTTCCATTTGACCCAGATATTCCCCTTCTAGGTATTTTCCAAAAACAATTGAAAACCTCATACACAGAGATATATACACACCCAACTTATAGAAGCAAAATTTATTATGGCTATACCTTGGAAACAACCCAAATGGCCATCAGCAGAGGAATGTATAAAAAAGATGTGGTATTTTTATACAGTGGAATGCTACTCAGCCATAAAGAATGGTAAGCTTGAGACTATTATAGATTAATGGATGCAACTAGAAATCATACTCATAAGTGAAATACTACAATCTTGCCTGTGTAAACACTGTATTGTCACATTAGTGTAGGAAACTGAAAGAGTAAATAAGATTCAAAAGTTACTTATAGATATAGTAAATGGGAAAGAAACTGTTCAAAGGGAAATTATATTGTTTGGTCAATTTTGCATACCTGTATCTGGTAACCTGAGCAAGTATTTTGAAGATAACAACATGCAGTATAACAACCATTGTTAAATTCTTATCATCTTGGTTTGAAATTCTATATTGCTATTTTTGTTGTTATTGTTGTCATCATTTTGCTTTTGTTCTTGTCGTTACTGTTTGCTTCTTTATTTTTCTGTTTGTTTCTCTTTAAAATTAAAAAATGTGAATGTTGCCAGAAAGGAAACTCCAGTAAATTTGTGAACCTCAAAGATAGGGCTGAGGAGATCTGAGAAAGAACAGAAGAATAGAAAAGATGGCCTGAGGGCATCACAGGAAGCAGCAAGTATCCACCTTTTGCAGCCTCAAAACTGCAAAAGTGAAAGACTTTGCTTTGAGGAGAAAGCTGCAGAGCACCATGTTCCAGAATGGTGGCAGCAGTCACACCAGGCTCCAAAATGGTGGTGGCATAGAGAATTTGTTTCTCAGAATGAGGTTCAGAGTGCTCAGTGATTCAGGCACCAGATCTGTACAACTAAGGAAGAAGAAAGCCTGGCTACTGCTACAGCTGGTAGTGGACCTTGGTATTGTCCACATAGTCCTGGTTTTAGGTGAATGCAGAATGCAAGAGTTCTGAGGTTAAAAAGGCTTCCACTGAGATTTCAGAAGGCTTGGGAGGCCAGGCAGTGTGCCCCAGAGAGGGCAATGTGTAAAGCTAGAAGCGTGAAGCCAAAAGCGCAATGGAGAACCCAGAAGTTTGGAAAATCCAGGAATGTGGATTACCTAAGGAAACTGCAAGAATTGAGTACAGCAGGTCTAAGAGAGAAGCCATGGGAGCTACAGCACCAGAAGTGCCATAGGGGCAGAGTCACACAAGCATTTTGCAGCTCACAACTTACCACAGATTGCTTTGGATGTTCCATTTGGAACTATAGGACCTTAATGTTTGTTCTGTTGGATTTTGGACTTGCTTTGGTCCCATTCCTTTGTATCCCCCTGTTTGTAACTTTTGGAATAGAAACGTTTACCTTGCACCATTGTATTATGGAAATGTTTTAACTTTCTCTTCATTTGTACAGGGGCTCACAGATAAGAGTTTGCCTTAAATCTCAGAGGAGACTTGAGACTCGGACTTTTCAGCAATGCCAAAACTGTTAGGACTTTGGCAACTCTTAGAGATGGACTAAGATATCTTTTGCATAAAGGGATGTGCATGAGTCTTCGGGGGGCCAGAGGCAATATGTTATGGTTGGTATTTAGATGTCCCCACAAAACCTCATGCAGTCATGCTGGCAGTCTTCTAGAATTTGTGATTGATTCATGGTCCAATGCTGGGATTATGGGTGTAAGTGCTACTACCACTGTAGGATAGGTGGCCTGCACACAGTATAAGGGACAGAAAGAGACTTCTTTCTGTGCTCCCCTCTTTTTGCTTTTGTTGCTTTTGCTGTCTTCCATCTCCATGAACTGTTGCCCTCTGCCACATGCCACTCTATTTTGAAGCCAGAAGAATATGGAATGAAACCTCCACAAACTGTGAGCTAAAAAACCTTTCCCTCTTTAATTTTGGACAGAGGGTATTTTGTGTCAGCAACAAGAGAAAAGTAACCAAGACAAAGGTGGTAGAATAGTTAATTTGATAGAGGAAATTTCAAGGCATTCAGGTGGTGCCCTGGATACTGCTGGCTATATTTAGCCAAATTTAGCATGAGAATCAGGAACAAACAGCTGAGCAGAGTGATTTGAAAGTTTGCAGTTTGCCAGAAATGAAATGCCTGCAAAGTTGGGGCGAGAGAGATCCTGACTGCAGAAAAGATTAACATTAAAAAGAAGCCAAATACTTTGCATCAGGAAAGTAGGAAAGATGCCTGGAGGGCATCTCAGAAAACAGCAAGACTAACCATCTCAAGCCCATAGATGCAAAACTATAAACCTTTCATTTGAGAAGACACTCCCTGGGAAACCTGCTCATTCAGGGTCACCTAGGGAAGTATATCCCCAAGTTCAGTCGTTCAGGTACTCAAAGGTTGATGCAGCCATGCTGTTGCACAAGCTGGTGGGTGACCTTGGTGTTATCCTCACAGTGCTGTATTTCAGGCATGCAGAATGTAAAATTTTATGTGCTTATACAGGCTTCCACCTGGATTTAAAAAAAAAAAAAAAAGGGCCTGGAGGCCAGGCAAAAATATGTGATAGAGGCACAGTCTCTTCCAGGATTCATGACAGGCAGTGTGAGAAACTGTAAGAGTGAAACCAAAGGTCCAGTAGAGACCCTAGATACTTGGAGGTGCCAGGAACATGGAACATCTGCTAGGAAAGTCAGAGTCAGTGAGCAGAGCCACCCAAAAACCAAGGACATGTGGGCTGTAACAGCAATGCTGTAGGGCAGGATCCCCCAAGACCTTTGGATCTCACATCTTACCACTACCTGCCCTAGGTGCTGGGCGTGGAGCCAAAGGACTAAATGTTTGCCCTGCTGGGTTTTGGTCTTGATTTGGTCTTGTTCGCTTCTCTCTTTACTTCCTCCTTTGGGAATGGAAATATTACTTTTTGCCATTGTATGTTGGAAGTATTTGACTTTTCTTTTTATTTTTAAAGGGGCTACAGCTAAAAGTTTGGCTAGGGTCTCAGAGTAGACTTTGAATTCGTATTTTTCAGCAGTGCAGGAACTGTCGTGACTTTGAGACAAACTAAATGCATTTTGGTACACTGAGATAGACTTGAGGCTTTTGGGGGCCCAGGGTAGAGTATTATGGTTCAGATCTAAAAATTTTCCCCAAGTTTTCTTGTTAAGAGATGGAGCTTGGTCAGAAGGGGCAAGTCACTAGTCATGTGACTTGAAAGTGTGTATTTTTGACCCTGGCTCCTCCTTTCTTTCTCTGTTTCCTGACTGCATTAGTTGAGTACCTTTACCTCTGCTATGCTCTTCTGCCATCCTGTTTCTGCTTTTTAGCCAGCCAACCAAGAACTGCAAGTTTGAGTCAAAATAAACTCTTTTAAGTTGTGTGTGTAGAATATTTTTTCCCTGTAATGAGAAAGTGACTAAAACAAATTTATAACATGTAGCTTGCCATATTTTAACCATTTTTAGGTGTTCAATTCAGAGGTATAATATACAATCATAATATTGTTTAACTATTGCCATCCATCTCAAAAACTTTATCTTCTTCCCAAAACCGAAACTCTACTCATTAAACAATAGTTACCGAATCCCCACTTTGAGTTGTTTCCACATTTTGGCTATTATAACTAATGCTGCTAAGCCCATTGGCATACAAGCCCAATGTTGTTTGAAACCCTCTTTTTAATTATTTTGATATACATCGAGGGATGCCTGGATCATGCGATACTTTTATATTTAACCCTTTGAGGAACTGCCAAGCTGCTTACAGATGTTTTTGATTATCCAGTATTTTGAGCATTAGAGATATATTATTGAGAGAAAATCTCTGCAATTAAAGAGTTCACCTTGTGGTAGAAGAGAAATAGTATAAATATAGGTTGTGACAGAACGTTGTAAGAACGATGCACAGTAATGGCTCAGAACTGTGAAAGTCCACAGCAGGGCCAGACTAACTACAGAAGAGTCTTCCTACTGAGGGTGACCTGGAAGAAACAGATAGTGAAGAACAAATGACTAGAAGGGTTACCAGGTTTTAGGGTAGTGCTTTCCATTTCAGTTACATGGAACAGCATATGAAAGGCATGGCAGATGGTTAAGACAGGGTTGGAAAGTCTACTAATAGTCACTTCTGCCTCCTAAAGACCAGACCCTTAGTTGTTGCTGACATTGCTGTGGATATTAATGGAAGGAATGGGCATTCATAGCCAGAGGTGTTACGAGAAGTCTGGTCCATGAGGTAGAAGTCTTGGGCTCAGTCTTTTTATAAACATACATTTTTGCATATAAAAAATATGACCTCCCTTGTACATGAGCGTTTTATGAATATTTGGTATCATAAGTGCCTAAAAAGATTCAAAAGAATGTAAGTTATATATGAGGACTTCATTACTATGCTATTTGCAAAAATACTGTGAGAGGCGGATTCTATTTTCCAAAAATGACTATGACAATACAAGTGTTTATGAAAAATATGGCGGATACTTACATTTAAAAAACTTACTACCATAAAAGATGTATAGCTAAGATTGAGGAGATAAGTGTGCTTGAAGAGGAGGGAGTATTTTGAGGTTTTTAAGATTAATGGCAATGTGTCTTTTACTGTTAAAATTTTTTTATTTAAGAGAAAATAGATACAGAAGATAGAAACAAAAATCAAAAAAGACAGACAAACAACAACAACAAATCTGATACGATAACATTGTAGGTTTACACACTGAGGTGGTGGAAGTTTGACAGTAGTTACAATATTGCATATCGTTACCTTCATAGGGGTTGGGCATATTGACAGATATAGACATGTAAGATTTATTAATTCAGGTATATTAACTTTTCTTTTTCAATAGCTATTGTATTTAGCAATACGGTTTATTAACTGTCTTATTTATGCATATTTATATATTTATGTCTTTTTCCTTTTCTCTTCCTTCCTTCCTTTCCCCTTAGAGTACCTCTTGTTATTATTGAAATAACTACGCATAACATCAGGTCTAATGTAACCAAGTGAAATAGTTCAGAGTGAAACCAATAAAGCATAAAAGAATGGTCATACTTAAGAGAAACAAAAAACTAAAGAGATTAGCAAACAACAACAACATATCCGATACTGTAAAATTATAGGTTTAGTAGTTTAGATGGTTGGAATTTTACAGTGGTTGCAATATTGT
>RJWM01014113.1:0-51419 GCA_004363535.1 Dasyprocta punctata | reverse complement strand
ACATTTATCCATCCATGCACTGATTCCTATAGGCAAGTCTCAGGCCCAACTCAAGCTGCAAGGCAGGCCCCATTTCTTAAAGCAGCTTCACTCAGGACATTGAGCTTGGCTTCTCCCCAGGGCTACGATCAGGGAAACACATAACCTGCCCCACCCAGGCGGTGAATTTCTCCAGGGGGCTGCTTAGCACTGCCAGCCAGCCACCTGTGACCCGAAGGAAGCAAGGGATCCAAAGCGCGCCTCTCCGTTTCTCTCAGAAACGGAGAAACTATCGAGTGCGCTTAGCTCTGCTTCTCCGGGCTGAGCGGGGAGCCAAGCCCGGCAAGCCGGGGAAGCTTCCCTGGGCAGTGCGGTTAGCGTATAGCCCCTTCCATTCACTTCTAGGAGGGAATTGGGAAGCAACACTTATGGGAGGCTGCAGGCCTCTCTCTGTGGAGCAGACCTTTCTCCTTGTGAATGCCCACTTCTCCCCTGGAGTTCTTCTTGGTCCTGCACAAAGGGAGTTGCAGACTCTTCCAGCAAGCCAGGACTGCAGGCAGGATTCGCCGCCCTCAGCCATTGAACTGTAAAGACCTGGAAATCGGCCTGTGGACCGGGAAAGTCGACAGGCGCACACCACCAACTCCTTCCCCAGAGAACATTTTGTTAATGCACACTCAGCCTGAGCTGGAATGGGCTCAGGCAAATGCAACAGTCAGGTGGGAGAACGACATTTATCCATCCATGCATTGATTCCTATAGGCAAGTCTCAGGCACATCTCAAGCTGCAATGCAGGCCCCATTTCTTGAGCTGATTCACTCAGGACGTTGAACTTTGCTTCTCCCCTGGGCTATAATCAGGGAATCATATAACATGCCCCACCCAGGTGGTGAATTTCTCTAGGTCTTTGGTTATCACTCTGACCTCCAAGTACCTGTCACCCTGTGGAAAGGAGAGATCCAAAGTGTATCGAAACGCAGAAACTAATGAGTGCCTTTAGTTTTGCTTCTCAGTGCTGAGCAGGGAGCATAGCCGAGCAAATCGGGGAAGCTTCCCTCTGCCTTGGTAGTAGCATATAGTCTCTTCATTTCACACCTAACAGGGTATTTTGAAGGAACACATGGTAGGTAGCAGGCCTCATATGTGGAGCAGATTTTTCGCCTTATGAATGTATGCTTCTTACCTGGAGGTCTTTTTAGTCCTACACAAAGGGAGTTGTAGGCTATGTGAACTAATCAGGGCTACACAGAAGATTTGCTGGCCTCAACTCTTTAATCGCAAAGACAGACAAACAAGTCTGTCTCCCAGAATGTAGAGAAGAACAAACTACCAATTCATCCCAAGACAACATTTTGTTAATGCACACGTAGCCTGAGCTGATGTAGGCTCAGGAAATGCAAAACTGAGGTGGCAGAATGACACTCATCCATGTATGCATAGATTCCTATAGGCAAGTCTCAGGCAGAACTCATTCTGCAATGCAGGCCCAAATTCTTAAGTAGATTCACTCAGGAAATTGAGCTTTCCTTCTGCCCAGGGCTATGATCAAGGAAACACATCACCTGCCCCACCCAGGCAGTGAATTTCTCTGGGCGTTGTTTAGCACTATGCCAGCTAACTTACCTATCACCCTAAGCAACAGTGAGATCCAAAGTGCGCCTCCCCATTTCTCTCAGAAACGGAGAAACTAAAGAGAGCGGTTAGGTTTGCTTCTCCATTCTGAGCGGGGAATCAAGCCTAAGACATTGGGGAAGCTTCCTGGGGCAGTGATAACAGCGTATACCCCCCCCATTCACTCCTAGGATAGAATTGGGTAGCCACTCTTATGGTGGGCTTAACGCTTCTGTTTGTTGATCCGACCATTCTCCTTGTGAATTCACACTTCTCCCCTGGCGTTCTTTTCATTCCAAGAAAAAGTGTGTTGCAGGCTCTTCCCTGAAACCAGGTCTTCACAGAGGATTCCAAGCACTCAATCCTTTAACCTCAAAGACTGAGAAATAAGGCCTTTGGAACGTTAATGCCAAGAAGCACACACCACCAACTCATCCCAAGACAACATTTGGTTAATGCTCACATAACCTGAGCTGGACTTGGCTGGAAAAATGCAACAGTGAGTTGGCAGAATGACATTCATCCATCCATCCATTGATTCCTATGCGCAAGTCTCAGGCACAAATCATGCTGCAATCCAGGGCCCAATACTTAAGCAGATACACTCAGGACACTGAGCTTTGCTTCTCTCAGGGCTATGATCAGGGAAACACATCACCTGCCCCAGGAAAGCTGTGAATTGCTCAGGTTGTGTTTAGCCCTATTCCAGCTACCTTACCTATCACCCTAAGCAACCGACAGATCCAAGGTGCACCTCTCCATTTCTCTCAGATACGGAGAAACTGAAGAGTGCGTTAGGTTTGCTTCTCCATCCTGAGTGGTGAATAAAGTGTAAGATGTTGGGGAAGCTGCCCTGGGCAGTGATACCAGCATATATCCCCCTCCATTCACTCCTAGGAAGGAATTGGGTAGCCACTCTTATGGTGGGCTTTGTGCTTCTGTTTGTTGATCAGACCATTCTCTTTGTGAATTCACACTTCTCCCCTGGAGTTCTTGTGATTCCTAGAAAAAATGAGTTGCAGGCTCTTCACAGAAACCAGGGCTTCACAAAGGATTCCACGCACTCAGCACTTTAACCTCAAAGACCGAGAAATACGGCCTGTGGAGCGGTAATGCCAAGAAGCACACACCACCAACTCATCCCAAGATGACATTTCGTTAATGCACAAATAACCTGAGCTGGACTTGGCTAGGATAAAGGCAACAGTGAGCTGGCAGAACGACATTCATCCTTCCATTCATTGACTCCCATGGACAAGTCTCAGGAACAACTCATGCTGCAATCCAGGCCCCAATACTTAAGCAGATGCACTAAGGACACTGAGCTTCACTTCTCCCCGTGGCTAGATCAGGGAAACACATAACCTGCCCCACCAAAGCTGTGAATTTTTCAGGGAGTGTTTAGCACTATGCCAGCTAACTTACCAATCACCCTAAGCAACCGACAGATCCAAAGTGTGCCTCTCCGTTTCTCTCAGAAACAGAGAAACTAAAGAGTGCAGTTCGGTTTGCTTCTCCATCTTGAGCTAGGAATAAATCTGAAAAATTACGGAAGATTCCCTGGGCAGTCACTAGCATATATCCTGTTCCATTCACTCCTAGGATGGAATTCGGAAGCCACACTTATGGTAGGCTTTAGGCTTCTGTTTGTTGATCAGACCATTCTCCTTGTGAATACACACTTCTCCCCTGGAGTTCTTCTCATTCCTAGAAAAAGAGAGTTGCAAGTTCTTCTCCGAAACCAGGGCTGAACAGAGGATTCCATGCACTCAGCCCTTTAACCGCAAAGACCGAGAAATACGGCCCTTGGAACAGGAATGCCGAGAAGCACACACCACCAACTCATCCCAAGACAACATTGGGTTAATGCACACATAGCCTGAGCTGGACTTGGCTCGGAATAATGCCACAGTGAGCTGGCAGAACGACATTCATCCATCCATCCATTGATTCCTATAGGCAAGTCTCAGGCACAACTCATTCTACAATCCAGGGCACAAATCTTAAGCAGATTCACTCAGGACAGTCAGTTTCGCTTCTCCCTGGGGCTATGATCAGGGAAACACATCACCTGCCCCATCCAGACTGTGACTTTCTCTGGAGGTTGCTTAACACTCTGCTAGCTAACTGACCTAACACGATAAGGAACCGAGAGATCCAAAGTGTGTCAGACAACGAAGAAACTAATGAGTGCGGTAGGTATGCTTCTCTGTGCTGAGCAGGGAGCAAAGCTGAAGAAGCTGAGGAAGCTTTCCTGGGCAGTGCTAATACAGTATAGCCCCTTTCTTTCACTCCTAGGAGGGAATTGTGAAGCAACACTTATGGTAGGATTCAGGCCTCTGTTTGTGCAGCAGAGCATTCTCCTTGTGAATGCACATTTCTCCCCAGGAGTTCTTCTCAGTCATAGACAAAGGGAGTTGCAGGCTATTCCCCAAAACAGGGCTGCACAGAGGATTACTGCACTCAGTCCTTTAACTGCAAAGATGCAGAAATAAGGCCCGTGGATCAGGAAATCTGAGAAGCCCACACCACCAACTGATG
This sequence comes from Dasyprocta punctata, assembly GCA_004363535.1. NCBI lineage: Eukaryota > Metazoa > Chordata > Mammalia > Rodentia > Dasyproctidae > Dasyprocta > Dasyprocta punctata. The sequence continues at coordinate 47,287 of RJWM01014113.1, read as the reverse complement.
ACAAGACAACGTTTGGTTAATGCACACTTAGCCTAAGTTGGACTTGGCTTGGGCAAATGCAACAGTGAGCTGGCAGAAAGACATCCATCCATCCATCCATTGATTTCTATGTTCAAGTCTCAGGCACAACTCATGCTGCAATGCAGGCCCCAATTCTTAAGCAGACACACTCAGGACACTGAGCTTCACTTCTCCCCTTCTCACTTCAGGGAAACACATCACCTGCCCTGTGAATCTCTAAGGGGGTTGTTGAGCACTATGCCAGCTAACTTACCTATCACCCTAAGCAACCGAGAGATGCAAAGTGTGCCTCTCCGTATCTTTCAAAAACGAAGAAACTAAAGAGTGCAGTTAGGTTTGTTTTTCCGTGTGGAGCAGGGAGCAAAGCTGAAGAAGCTGCAGAAGCTTCCCTGGGCAGTGCTACCATCATATAGCCCCTTCCTTTCACTCCTAGGAGGGAATTGGGAAGCAACACTTATGGTAGGATTCTCGCCTCTGTGCAGCAGAGCATTCTGCTTGTGAATACACACTTCTGCCCTGGAATTCTTTGCATTCCTAGAAAAAGGAAGCTGCAGGGTCTTCCTGAAACCAGTGTTGCACAGAGGATTTCAGGCACTCAGCCCTTTAACTGCAAAGACTGAGAAATACGGCCTTTGGAGCAGTAATGCCGAGAAGCACTTACCACTAACTCATCCCAAGACAACATTTGGTTAATACACTCTCAGCCTGAGCTGGACTTGGCTCTGACAAATGCAACAGTGAGCTGGCAGAATGACATTCAGACATCGATACATTTATTCCTATAGGCAAGTCTCAGGCACAACTCATGCTGCAATGCAGCCCACAAATCTTAAGCAGATTCACTCAGGACAGTCAGTTTTGCTTCTCCCCAGGGCTATGATCAGGGAAATACATCACCTGCCCCACCTAGGCTGTGAAGTTCTCTGGATGTTGCTTAACACTATGCCAGCTAACTTACCTATCACCCTAAGCAACCGACAGATGCAAAGTGCGCCTCTCCATTTCTCTCTGAAACAGAGAAACTAAAGAGTGCGGTTAGGTTTGCTAATCCGTCATGAGTGGGCAAGAAAGTCAAAAAACTTGGGGAAGCTTCCCTGGGCAGTGATACCAGCATTTATCCCCCTCCATTCACTCCTACGATGGAATTGGGAAGCCACTCTTATGATAGGCTTTAGGCTTCTGTTTGTTGATCAGACCATTCTCCTTGTGAATTCACACTTCTCCCCTGGAGTTCTTCTGATTCCTACAAAAAGGGAGTTGCAGGGTCTTCCCTGAATCCAGGGCTGCACAGAGGATTCCACGCGCTTTAGCCCGTTAACCACAAAGACCGAGAAATAAGGACTTTAGAGCGGTAATGCCGAGAAGCACACACCACCAACTCATGCCAAGACAACATTTGGTTAATGCATACTTAGCCTGAGCTGGACTTGGTTCGGACAAATGTAACAGTGAGCTGGCAGAAAGACATTCATCCATCCATCCATTGATCTCTATGTTCAAGTCTCAGGTACAACTCTTGCTGCAAAAAAGGTCCAACTCTTAAGTAGATATGCACAGGACATTGAGCTTCACTTCTCCCAGGGGCTATGATCAAGGAAACACATCACCTGCCCCACCAAGGCTGTGAATTTCTCAGGGGGTTGTTTAGCACTATGCAAGCTTACTTACCTATCACGCTAAGCAACAGACTGATCCAAAGAGTGCCTCTCCATTTCTCCCTGGGGCTATCATCAGGGAAACACATCACCTCCCCGCCCAGGCTGCCAATTTCTCTGGACGTTGCTTAGCACTATTCCAGCTAACTTACCTATCACCCTAAGCAACCGACAGATCCAAAGGGTGCCCCTCCTTTCTCTTAGATATGAAGAAACTAAAGATTGTGGTTAGGTTTGCTTCTCCATGCTGAGCAGGGAGCAAAGCAGAAGAAGTTGCGGAAGCTTACCTGGGCAGTGCTAATACCATATAACCCCTGCCTTTCACTCCTAGGATGGAATTGAGAAGCAACACTTATGGAAGGATTCAGGCCTCTGTTGGGGCAGCAGATCATTCTCCTTGTGATTGCACACTTCTCCGCAGTTCTCACTCTTAGACAAAGTGAGTTGCAGGCTATTCCCCCAAAACAGGGCTGCACAGAGGATTCCACACGCTTTAGCCCATTAACCACAAAGACCGAGAAATAAGGACTTTAGAGCGGTAATGCCGAGAAGCACACACCGCCAACTCATGCCAAGACAACATTTGGTTAATGCAGACTTAGCCTGAGCTGGACTTGGCTTGGACAAATGCAACAGTGAGCTGGCAGAAAGACATTCATCCATCCATCCATTGATTTCTATGTTAACGTCTCAGGCACAACTCATGCTGCAATCCAGGCCCCAATTCTTAAGCAGATACACTCAGGACACTGAGGTTCGCTTCTCCCCAGGGCTATGATCAGCTAAACACATCACCTTCCCCACCAACGCTGTGAATTTCTCAGGGTGTGTTTAGCCCTATGCCAACTAACTTACCTATCACCCTAAGCAACTGAGAGATCCAAAGTGTGCTTCTCCGTTTCTCTCAGTAAGGGAGAAACTAAAGAATTTGGTTAGGTTTGCTTCTCCATCCTGATCATGGAATAAAGCATAAGACGTTGGAGAAGCTTCCCTGGGCAGTGATACCAGCGTATATCCCTCTCCATTCACTCCTAGGATGGAATTGAGAAGCCATTTTTATGATAGGCTTTAGACTTCTGTTTATTCATCCGACCATGCTCCTTGTGAATCCACACTTCTCCCCTGGAGTTCTTTTCATTCCTATAAAAAGGGAATTGCAGGCTCTTCCCTCAAATCAGGGCTTCACAGAGCATTCCATGCCCTCAGCCCTTTAACCTCAAAGACCGAGAAACAAGGCATTTGGAGCGGAAATACCTAAAAGCACACACCACCAACGCCATTCCAAGACAACATTTGGTTAATGCACACTTAGCCTGAGCAGGACTTGGCTCGAACAAATGCAACAGTGAGCTGGTAGAAAGACATTCATCTATCCATCCATTGATTTCTATGTTCAACTTTCAGGCACAACTCATGATGCAATCGAGGCCCCAATTCTTAAGCAGATACACTCAAGACAGTGAGCTTCACTTCACCCCGGAGCTGTGATCAGGGAAACACATCACCTGCCCCACCCAGGCTGTGAATTTCTCAGGGAGTTGTTTAGCACTATGCCAACTAACTTACCTATCACCCTAAGCAACCGAGAGATCCAAAGTGTGCCTCTCCATTTCTCACAGAAATGGAGGATGTAAAGAGTGTGGTTACATTTTCCTCCTCCATCCTGAGTGGGGAACAAAGCCGGAGAACTTGGGGAAGCTTCCCTGGGCAGTGATAATAGCGTGTATCCCCCTCCATTCACTACTATGATGGAATTGGGAAGCCAGACTTATGGTAGGCTTTAGGCTTCTGTTTGCTGATCAGAGCATTCTCCTTGTGAATGCACACTTTTCCCCTAGAGTTCTTAGCATTCCTAGAAAAAGGGAGTTGCAGGCTCTTCCCCAAAACCAGGGCTGCGGAGAGGATCCCTGCACTCAGCCCTTTAAATGCAAAGATCAAGAAATAAGGCCTGTGTCCCGGGAATTCAGAGCAAGACACACCACCAACTCTTGCCAAGACAACATTTGGTTAATGTACACTTAGCCTGAGCTGGACTTGGCTCAGAAAAATGCAACAGTGAGCTGGCAGAAAGACATTCATCTATCCATCCATTGATTTCTATGTTCAACTTTCAGGCACAACTCATGATGCAATCCAGGCACCAATTCTTAAGAAGATACACTCAGGACACTGAGCTTCACTTCTCCCCGGGGCTATGATCAGGGAAATATATCACCTGCCCCAAGCAGGCTGTGAATTTCTCTGGAGATTGCTTAGTATTATGCCAGCTAACTTACCTATCACCCTAAGCAACCGAGACATCCAAAGTGCGCCTCTCCATTTCTCTCAGAAACAGAGAAATAAAAGAGTGCAGTTAGGTTTGCTTCTCTGTGCAGTGCCCCCTTAAGAAGTTGGGGAGGCTTCCCTGTGCAGTGATACTAGCATACATTGTCCTCCATTCACTCCAAGGATGGAATTGGGAAGCCACACTTATGGTAGGCTTCAGGCTTCTGTTTGTTGATCAAACCAATCTCCTTGTGAATGCACACTTCTCCCCTGCAGTTCTTCTCCTTCCTAGAAGCAGGGAGTTGCATGCTTTTCCACGAAAACAGGGCTGCACAGGGGATTCCATGTACTCAGCCCTTTTACAGCAAAGACCGAGAAATAAGGCCTTTGGATCGGTAATGCCAAGAAGCACAAACCACCAACTCCTCCAAAGACAACATTTGGTTAATGTACACTTAGCGTGAGCTGGATTTGGCTAGGGCAAATGCAACAGTGAGCTGGCAGAAAGACATTCATCCATCCATCCATTGATTTCTATGTTCAAGTCTCAGGCACAACTTATGCTGCAATCCAGGGCCCAATTCTTAAGCAGATACAATCAGGACACTGAGGTTCACTTCTCCCCTGGGCTATGATCAGCTAAACACATCACCTGCCCCATCAAGGCTGTCAGTTTCTCAGGGGGTGCTTAGCACTATGCCAGCTAACTTACCTATCACCATAAGCAACCGTCAGATCCAAAGTGTGCCTCTCTGTTTCTCTCAGTAAGGGAGAAACTAAAGAGTGTGGTTAGGTTTGCTTCTCCATCCTGAGCGGGGGATAAAGTGTAAGATGTTGGGGAAGGTTCCCTGGGCAGTGATACCAGCGTATATCCCCCTCCATTCACTCCTAGGATGGAATTGGGAAGCCACTCTTATGGTAGGCTTTATGCTTCTGTTTGTTGATCCGACCATTCTCCTTGTGAATTCACACTTCTCCACTTGAGTTCTTTTCATTCAAAAAAAAAGGAGGTGCAGGCTCTTTCCTGAAACCAGGGCGTCACAGAAGATTCTACGCCCTCAGACCCTTAACCTGAAAGACCAAGAAATAAGACCTTTGGAGCAGTAATGCTGAGAAGCACACACCACCAACTCATCGCAAGACAACATTGAGTTAATGCACACTTAGCCTGAGCTGAACTTGGCTCGGACAAAGGCAAGAGTGAGTTGGCAGAATGACATTCATTCATCCATCATTTGATTCCTAATGGCAAGTCTCAGTCACAACTCATGCTGCAATCCAGGCCCCAAATCTTAAGCAGATTCACTCAGGACATTGGACTTCAACTCTCCCTGGGACTATGTTAAGAGAAACACATCACCTGCCCCACCCAGGCTGTGAATTTCTCTGGAAGTTGCTTAGTACTATGCCAGCTAACTTACCTATCACCCTAAGCAGCCGAGAAATCCAAAGTGCGACTCTCCATTTCTCTCAGAAACGGAGAAACTAAAGAGTGCGGTTAGGTTTGTGTTTCCATCCTGAGTGGGGAACAAAGCCAAAGAACTCAGGGAAACTTCTCTGGGTAGTGATACAAGCGTACGTCCCCCTCCATTCACTCCTAGGATGGAATTGGGAAGCCACTCTTTTGGTAGGCTTTAGGCTTCTGTTTGTTGATCCGACCATTCTCCTTGTGAATTCACACTTCTCCCCTGGAGTTCTTTTCATTCCTAGCAAAAGGGAGTTGCAGGCTCTTCCCCTAAACCAGGGTTTCACAAAGGATTCCATGCACCCAGCACTTTAATCTCAAAGACCGAGAAATAAAGCCTTTGGAGTGGGAATGCTGAGAAGCATATGCCACCAATTCATCCCAAGACAACATTTGGTTAATGCACACTTAGCCTGAGGTGGACTTGTCTCAGGCAAATGCAACTGTGAGCTAGCAGAAAGACATTCATCCATCCATCCATTCATTCCTATGGGCAAGTCTCAGGCACAACTCATGCTGCAATCCAGGCCCCAATTCTTAAGCAGATACACTCAGGACACTGAGCTTCACTTCTCCCTGGGGCTATGATCAGAGAAACACATCACCTGCCCCACCCTGGCTGTGAATTTCTCAGGGTTTTTTTTAGTACTATGCCAGCTAACTTACCTATTACCCTGAGCAACCAAGAGATCTAAAGTGTGCCTCTCCATTTATCTCAGAAACCAAGAAACTGAAGAGTATGGTTAGGTTTGCTATTCCATGCTGAGTAGGGAGCAAAGTTGAAGAAGCTGTGGAAGCTTCCCTGGGCAGTAGTACTACCATATAGCCCCTTCCTTTCACTCCTCGCAGTGAATTGGGAAGCAACACTTATGGTAGGATTCAGGCCTCTGTTTCTGCAGCAGAGCATTCTCCTTGTGAATGCACACTCCTCCCAGGAGTTCTTCTCAGTCCTAGACAAAGGGAGTTGAAGGCTCTTCCCCCAAAAAAGGGCTGCATGGAGGATTCCTGCACTCAGTCCTTTAACTGCAAAGACTGAGAAATAAGGCCTCTGGACCGGGAATACCTAGAAGCACACACCACCAACTCATGCCAAGACAACATTTGGTTAATGCACACTTAGCCTGAGCTGGACTTGGCTTGGACAAATGCAACAGTGGGCTGGCAGAAAGATATTCATCCTTCCATCCATTGAATCCTATAGGCAAGTCTTAGGCACATCTCATGCTGCAGTCCAGGCCACAAATCTTAAGCAGATTCACTGAGGACATTCAGCTTTGCTTCTCCCCAGGGCTATGAGCAGGGAAACACATCACCTGCCCCACCCAGGCTGTGAATTTCTCTGGAGGTTGCTTAGCACTATGCCAGCTAACTTATCTATCACCCTAAGCAACAGAGAGTTCCAAAGTGCGCCTCTCTGTTTCTCTCAGAAACAGAGAAACTAAAGAGCTTGTTTAGCTTTGCTTGTCCATCCTGAGCAGGGAACAAAGCCAAAGAACTGTGGAAAGCTTCCCTGAACAGTTATACTAGCGTATATCCCCTTCTATTCATTCGTAGGATGGAATTGAGAAATCATACTTAGGGTAGGCTTTAGGCTTCTGTTTGTTGATCAGACCATTTCCTTGTGAATGCACACTTCTCCCCAGGAGTTCTTTTCATTCCTAGAAAAAGGGAGTGGCAGACTCTTCCCTGAAACCAGGGCAGTGAGAGGATTCCATGCACTCAGCTCTTTAACTGCAAAGACCAAGAAATAAGGCCTGTGGAGCGGTAATGCCAAGAAGCACACACCACCAACTCATCCCAAGACAACATTTGCTTAATGCACACTTAGTCTGAACTGGACTTGGCCCGTACAAATGCAACAGTGAGCTGGCAGAATGACATTCATCCATCTATCCATTGATTCCTATGGGCAAGTCTCAGGCAGAACTCATGCTGCAATCCAGGCTCCAATTCTTAAGCAGATACACTCAGGTCACTGAGCTTCGCTTCTCCCCGGGGCTATGAGAAGGGAAACACATCACCTGCCCCAGCCAGGCTGTGAATTTCTCAGGCGGTTGTTTAGCACTATGCCAGCTAACTTACCTATCACCCTGAGCAACCGAGAGATCCAAAGTGCCACACTCTGCTTCTCTCAGAAACAAAGAAACTAAAGAATGTGGTTAGGTTTACTTCTCGGTGCTGAGCAGGGAGCAAAGCTGAAGAAGCTGAGGAAGCTTCCCTGTGCAGTGCTACTACCGTATAGCCCCTTCCTTTCACTCCTCGCAGTGAATTGGGAAGCAACACTTATGGTAGGATTCAGGCCTCTGTTTCTGCAGCAGAGTATTCTCCTTGTGAATGCACACTTCTCCCCAGGAGTTCTTCTCAGTCCTAGACAAAGGGAGTTTCACGCTACTTCAACAAAACAGGGCTGCACAGAGGATTCCACGCACTCAGTCCTTTAACTGCAAGACTGAGAAATAAGGCCTGTGAACCAGGAATTTCCAAAAAGAACACATGACCAACTCATCCCAAGACAACATTTGGTTAATGCACACTTAGCCTGAGCTGGACTTGGGTCGGTCAAATGCCACAGTGACCTGGCAGAACGACACTCATCCATCTATCCATTGATTCCTATGGGCAAGTCTCAGGCACAACTCATGCTGCAATCCAGGCTCCAATTCTTAAGCAGATACACTCAGGACACTGAGCTTCACTTCTCCCTGGGGCTGTGATCAGGGAAGCACATCACCTGCCCCAACCAGGCTGTGAATTTCTCAGGTGGTTGTTTAGCACTATGCCAGCTAACTTACCTATCACCCTAAGCAACTGAGAGATCCAAAGTGTGCCTCTCCGTTTCTCTCAGAAACGGAGAAACTAAAGAGTGTGTTTAGGTTTGCTTCACCATCCTGAGTGGGAAACAAACCTGACGCAGTTAGGGAAGCTTCCCTGGGTGTTGATAGTAGTGTACATCCCCCTCCATTCACTCCTGGGATGGAGTTGGGAAGCCACACTTATGGCAGGCTTTAGGCATCTGTTTTTTGATCAGACCATTCTCCTTGTGAATGCACAGTTCTCCACTGGAGTTCTTCTCATTCCTACCAAAAGGGAGTTGCAGGCTCTTCCCCAAAATTAGGGCTGCACAGAGGATTCCACACACTCAGCCCTTTAACCACAAAGACCGAGAAATTAGGCCTTCGGAGCCGTAATGCCAAGAAGCACACACCACCAACGGCTCTGAGTCCTAATAGGGCTGTGGATCTGGGGAGGGAAGCGTGGCTAGGTGTTTTCTTAGAAAGAGTCAGGGGGTAGGGAAGGGGGTGCCAGTTGATTAGGAGGGGTTAAGAGAAGCTCTTCATCAGGGCTTTCCACTTCTGGAAGAATAGGGGGCGCTGAAGGATGCATCTCCTTTGGTGGAGGTTTTCTTTTCATTTTCATTGTGGTGGCAAGTTCTGTATGGAGAGCTCGGTGTATCCGTCGGGGAGAATCATAGATCAGGTCAATCTAAATCTGAATGTAAACAATCTGATCAGGGTGAGAGGGAGGGCCAAAGACATATTTTTGGATGGCCTGAGCTGCCCCCTTACCCAGCTGCCCGCCTCTTAAATTTCTTAAAGTGATCAAGAACCAGACTGAGGGGAGTGGGTGTAGGTGAAGCTGACTCAGACTCTGCTTGGCCCATTGATGCTGTGAAGAAGAGGCTAGATTAGAAGGGAAAAAATCTGTCGGAAGTAAAAGGAAGTTAATATCACGAACACAAGACAGACAGTACAAAGTGAAAACATAAATGAGACAGACCAGTCAAAATTTTTAAAACTTAGTAGTCTGGGAGGTACAAATGTCAAATGCAGAGTCTGGCTCAGCTATCTAGAGACTGGCATCCCCAAACGGGTTGGATTCAGACCCAAAAACAAATGGGATACCTGTCAATAGAAACCACAGCCTCAACTCAGCCAAATCAGAGGGCATCCCCTCCATTCAAATGAGGATAAAAGAATCCTCCAAAACTGTGCACAGCTCAAATTACCCAGACCAGGTACTCACCAATTGTAGCAAATCTTGGTTGGAGGGGAAGAGCGGCAGGGTCTCTAATAAATCTCGGGTGAGCCCCCAAATGATGTATCCAATGTTCTATCCCAACAAAAACTCTCAATTTAAAAGCCAATTGGAAAAATTAGAGCTCTTTATTAGCACAGGCCTGGCGACGCGGTGTTCCCATAAGCATAGGGAAGACTGCACCCTGAGCTGAGGAAACAAACCGCTTTTAAGCAGTAAAACCACAAACACCTGGGGTGGGGGACGGTTTTGTTTGTTGGGGAATTTTCAAGCCTGGCTAGGTTTCAGGGGAGTGGCACAATACAGAACAGAAACACGGCACTTGGGAAAGTACAACTCGTGTTAACTGGGGCATCGCGTCCTTACAAGAGCAGGACAAGGGGGGTACTCTCAACCACACGGCGCTTGGGAAAGTACAACTTGTGTTAATCAGGGCATCACATCCTTATAAGAGCAGGACAAGGAGGGTACTCTCAGGCAACAAGGGGGTTACATTATAACAATTGAGTATCCCAACAAATGACTCAAACAATTGGTGCCATGTTACTTGGGGCAGTAAGGGGCCATGTGGCTCCCGGGGGTCCTTTCCCCCCATCTGAGCCCCGCCCCAGCCTACGGACCACTCTCTCCTATCTCTCTCTCTCTCTCTCTCTCACTCCTCTTCCCTTTTTCTCTTCTCCTGAGACTGGGGAGCCCTCTGCCTTGCCGTTTCTAGCAAACATCCAACACTGGCCTTCATTGCATCAGGTCACAAGGTGAGCCTTCCCTCTCTCTAGGGGTGCCTGTCCCTAAAGCCGTGGCCATGCCAGGACACCCCCACGCTCCTCTCCGACGTCCTCCAGTACTTCCTCTTTGTCTTCTCTGGTGACAACTGGTGAATTCTTTGTTGGGACTCACTCGTCCTGCGGGACTTCTCCCTTTTGGGAGGCTCTCTCGGTTGCGTTTCACTGGGGGTGATGACTTTCCGCTGACTCGTGACCTTTTCTACCCCCGGCTTACCTTTTAATTTGGCCATTATGGGAAATATTCATTCCCTACCCGACAAAAGCACTCACCTAAGTTGCCTTTTACGGCACCTTGATACTCTGGGACTAAAACAGACTCTTAAGCCAAAAAGACTTATTTTTCTCTGCCAAAAAGCCTGGACTGTCTACCGCCTTGACAATCCTAGCCTGTGGCCACCAGAGGGTACCTTTGATTTTAATACATTGTGGGATTTAGATAACTATTGCTACTGAAATGGCAAGTGGGGAGAGGTGCCCTATGTCCAGGCATTCTTTGAGCTGTGGGCACATCCTGACCTACAACTCTGTTCAGCACCTCAAATTCTTCTAGCTCTCTCTACAGGAACCCCTCCCTTATCAGTTTGTCATCACGATCCTGCTCCCTTCTGTCTCTCGGATCCTATAGATGAGGTTCCTCCTCTTCCATATCATCATACTCCTCACCATCCCTACCACCCTGCCTCCCTATCTCCCTCCCCACCTCAGCTGTCTTTTCTATCTAGTGATGACATCCAGTTGCCAACTCCCTCTTCACCCCACGATGATGCTTCACTGTCACCTTCCTCCTCTTCCACACAAGCTAGTCCCCCATCTCTCTACCCACCCCTCCCAGGTAACTCCACTGACCTTACCACCAAACCTTCTTCCCCCCTCCCTCTGCTCCTCCTCTCTCCCCCCACCCATCATACCCAATCCCATGATCCCCCTTGACCTGTTCTGCCCTCTTCCTCTGTTGTCACTTCCCCAGTGCCATCTTTCCCTCCCCACTTCATTCCTCCCACAGCTGACCCTCAACTTCTCCTACCCCTCTGTGAAGTGGCTGGGACTGAGGGCCTTATAAACATACACAATCCCTTTTCTATATCTGACCTTTCCCAAATTACTGAGCACTTAGGCTCTTTTGAGGCTTATAAATTAACTTATCAAGACATTCATTTAATCTTGTCTGCTTCTCTTTCACCAGCTCAAAAAGGTGATTTATGGTTAGCTGCTCAAGCAGTGGCAGATGAGAGACACCGCCTAAAAAACACCTTCCCTATTGGAGTGGAGGCAGTCCCACCCCAAGATCCTAATTAGAATTATCAGGTGAGAGCCAAGGGATGTGAATGTGTAGGCCAGATGACTGCTTGTCTTATTCAGGGTCTACAAAAAATTTCTCATGAACAGGTTAAAATTCGGCCACGTTTCTATCTCAGCTCGCAGAGGCTCTTCAAAAATATATGGATCTAGATCCTGCCTCACCTTCAGGATAGGTTTTAATTAATACCCATTTCATTACTCAGTCCACAGCAGACATTCAGGCTAAATTTAAAAAATCTAATTTGGGCCCTCAATCCTCACAAAGAGGTTTGTTAGGCCTTCCAGGTTTATAATAATAGAGATCAACAATTTCATTTAAAAAATTTAAAAAATTAAAATTACAGGCCAAACATGACCTAGAAAAGATTGAGCTTCAGGCTAAACTTCAAGGCCAAATTCAGGGCCAATTCTTGGCAGTGGCACTTGGAGCTCAGAGAGATATGCCACAAGTCCAGGGGGCCAACAAGACCTGAACCCCTCCAGGACTGTGCTTCAGGTGTGACCAACAAGGGCACTGGGCAAGATCCTGCCCAAACTCAAGGCCTCTGCTGGGACCATGTCCCCTATGCAACCAAGAGGGCCACTGGAAGGTTGACTGCCTTGTCCGCCAGAGAGCAGGTAAGTCATCTATTTTCATGCCCTCACAGGAAGCAACTACACTCACATCGCCTCTGGACTCATTGTTGAGTGACCTGCTTGGATTTGTTGGTGGAGAAGATTGACGGGGCTTGGGGTCCATGGCCCTCACTAGGCCCACAGGTTCAAGTCTCCAGCCAAAGTGGGACGGACCTCACCTGGTGTACCTCACAACCCCAACTGCGGTCAAGGTAGAAGGACTCCCATGCTGGATTCACATCACTCAGACAAAGAGATATCACCCGATAATCTTGATTCAAAACACATTAAAAAAAAAAAGAAAACCCTGTGGACCTCACATCTGATAGCTCCCACTCAGCTCCAGTTAACAAAAGAAAAGAGCTAACAATAATTCTCCAGTAGGGAAGGACACTTGATATCCACATGTCAGAAAAGGGAGAGTATTATGCCATGTAAAAATGCTGCTACTTTATAAACCAATCAGGTATAGTTATAAAGATCAAGTAAAAAGCTCAAAAAGCTGGCAGATAATATTCAAAATAGACATTACATGCTGGGTTCTTCCTCTTCTTGGTCATCATGGTGGGGCTCTTTAGATACATGAGCTCCTATCTTAATCCCATTATAGGCCCCCTAATCATTCTAATAATTTTTTGCTTCTTACACCTTGTGCCTCTAGGCTCCTCTCACGATTCATCCAGGCCAGAGTACGGGCATTCACAACTGAAGAAATTCTCCTTCTGAGTGATATCACTACCTCAGGAACTCTGGTGGAATAGGCCCCTCAGACCCATGCTCCTTTTCCTTGGGCCCCACGTTGCCCTTATTCAGCAGGAAGCAGCTAGAAAGACTAACGGCACCCCCTGACACCAAAGAGATGGGAATGAGAGGGCTCCCCCGCCCGAGATCCACCCAGCCATAATGGAGATGGCACTCCTTCTTCTCAGCAAGCTGCACAACTCCTTCTTCCCATAAACCCTTGGCAAAGCCTGCACACGAAAAACAGCCCAATCACCCATCACTACCTCATAAAGGAAATTATGTCAACTTCCTAAATCCCACCTCACTACCCCCTAAGGAAGTTATCTCGACTTCCTAACTCCCACCTCTGCCTGAGCTTAGTCCAATCCCATTAGGCCATTATCTTCTAAGGAAGTTACTTCAGCTTCCCAAACCCCTCCTCTACCCAACATTATATAACTTGCTCCACTCCTTTGTCTGCAGAGAGTCATCACAGAGTCCTTTCTGTGATGGCTCCCTCCATGCCCGCATTAAACTTTTTCTATGCTGCTGCCTCCCTTCTCTTATTCTTGCGCTGCTTTAGATTGAGCATCCCAACAAATGACTCAATCACATACTATATTGGTCAATATCCTATAATTTGTATTTTAAAACAAAAAGTTGTTAAGAGTCAATTGTATAGAGTCAACTATCTAAAGACCAATAAAGAGATAAAGACAACATATTACAGTGATACATGAATACTCATGATTACAGCAGCACGATTCATAATAGTTAAATATTGGAAGTAGTCTATCTGTCCATTGACAGATAAATGGATAAAGAAAATGTGGTATTTATACACAGTGAAATACTAGTCTAGGATAAAGAAGGATAAACTTGATCATTTGTTGGAAAATAAATGCACCTTGAGACCACAATGTTACGTGAAGTAGATCAAACACACAAACTTAAATGTTGTATAGTTTCTCTTCTATGCAAACCCCAATATAAATGATGTGCAAAATAAATAATAAATACTAAAAAAAAGCAAGATAGATCTTTGGCCTATGGGAAGAGAACTAAAATACACAGGGGAGTTAGGGAAGTACAGGAAATGATTATTAAAAAGGGGAATTGTAAATCACTGTGTATAGGCAGCAAGTCCCTACAAGGATTGTGATCTTCATGTACTACAAACATATATGTATATGGGTCTAAGAGATGAAGGAACAGAGATGAAGGGAAGAAGAGAGAGAGTTATAAAAAGAGTTGAAAAATGTCATGTGTAAGTACAAACTCTCCATGATGGATGTAATCATAATGTAGAACAAATGTACACCAACTAAAATAAAAAGATTCAAAAATTCTCAAGTGCATATTTATATACTGGAAATGCAAAAGAAAAATGTAATTCAAAAAAAATCTCTAAAAGTATGAAGTATGGAATAACACCAAAAAAAGTATAAATCAAAAATAAAAATGGTGAAATTTTCAGTTCAGTTTATAGAGAAGAACATATTAGATTAAATTCATCAGTCATTCACAATAAATACTTTCTATCATAGTAAAGATAACAGGAAATTCCTGACTCTTATAGAGTAAACAAAAGTTCTACTGAAAAAATAATGCTTTGTGTGAATTTTCAAGAGCTTTCCCCATGAAACTGAAAATGAGCCAAGGATTACAATACTGACATTCAACATTTTGCTAGAGTTCCTATTAAGGCAACAGGGAAAGAAAATGAAATATACAGATTCCAGGAAAAGAAAGATCGGCATCCCCCAAGAACCTGCCATGTTGGGTCAGGGAGGATCCATCCAGAAGACAGTCAGCCTTCCTGGTGTGTGGCGCAAGTGGCACAGATTCCAGGAAAAGAAAGATCAGCACCTCCCAAGAATGCGCCTTGTTGGCTCAGGGAGGATCCAACCACAAGACAACTAGCCAGCCTTCCTAGTGAGTGGCACAGATTCTAGGAAGAGAAAGATCAGCACCTCCCATGAGCCTACTGGCAAACAAGGGCTGAGAATCAACACTCCCCAAGCAATCTGCTGGTTTAGAGTACCAGATAGATTGATAGCAACTAAAGTACATAAAGCAACTAAATGCTTGTATTGTTTGGCTGATTTTTCAGGCCTGGGGCCAGCAGTCTGAGCATCTCTTGGGAGGATGACAGTATGTGATGTAGCAAATGCGAGGGATTCCCTTCTGTCTTGTCTTTGAGGCCCAATATTGTTGTCATTGTTTTGCTTTATTCTGATTAACTGTTTTGTTTTATTCAATATTGTGTATTAATTGGTTTTATTATGTTACATTTTTGGTTTGATTTTGTTATACCTGATGGAATGGACAACTATTGTGAAGATTACAAGATATGCTATAGTAGCTATTGTTTTCCTAGTATCCTGCTTTGAAGTTCTGTTCCAGTTCTACTACTTTGTTTTGAATGACTTTGTTCTGTTATGTTTTGTTAGATTTTACTATCTTTAAAATAAAATTGAAAAAAAGAAAATTAAATATAATCTATACATGTCAGAAATAGGCAAAATGATCCTTTGCAAAAAAGTGAGTATGGCACAAAAGTATGAACTATATAATTTGATTTATGTATGTCCAGTAAAGAAAAAAAGTAGCATATGTACTAACAATCTTGACAGTAGTTGCTCTAAGTGAATAGAAATGGAAGGGGTGGCAAGAGGTCTTCTGATGTATGAGTGATGCTTCTCAGAGTGCTGCTCATTCTCAAATTTTCAGAAATTTCTGTTTCTATTTTTTCTATGGAAATGTTTACATGTAAATGCAGAGACAATAAAATTTTATTTATTTGAATAATAGTGAAATAAATTCCAACAAGATAGAAATATAAATAAGGCGAACTAAAACTTATTTTGGTAGCAATATTTTGTCCCCTTTAATTCTTCTCATGTGATCAAGCCATGTGTTTAGAGAAATAATTTTCAGTGTTAAATAAAAAGAGAAACAATATAAGGTTTACATCAAAAGAAGAAAAGAAAAGTGATATAAGGTTATTAGCCAATCTCACTAATTACTATAGGAGATACAAAAATAACACTTTTACAAATTCAAACTAGTATTATAACAGATGTTTCTTGAGCAAATGGAATTTTTCTCAAAATGACTAATCCAAGAATGTTTCAATTTCAGAGAATTTTTGAGCATAGTATACATTAACAGATCAAAAGAAAAAAATAACTCCTATTATCTCATAAAACCAGAGAAAAAATCACTCAACAAAAAAAGACAGAATATTGCACTGCTTATAGTTCTCAAATTCTGCACTGGGACTACACTTTAGCGATTAGGATCAAGGTTTCCAGACTACAATTCAGCAAAATTGTGAAAGTCATTAAGATGAGTTCCATGATCAACTTTTGTGTCAGTTTAATCTTGTACTTCCTTTAAGTAATTTCAAAACTAATTCTAAAAAAGAAAAAAAATGTGTCAATTATATAGCCCATGTGTTCTGCTTCCTCCTAAATGGAATTTATGCATTTATCTTACTCATTTATCTGAAATTACTTTTTTCATTTATGAACTATGTTTATTATTACATGTTTTCAGCACATAATGGTTACATTTGTTGTGGACAGTTAGTATATGTACATAACTCCCCTTCATTCTTTTTTTAATTCCCTACTCCTTCCATCCCATCTTGTTCCTTCTAATTCTTAGTCCTCTTCCCACTATTTCCATTCTTCTTCAATTGATTTTCCCTTTCACTGCCATCCTCCTCCTTCCTTCCAGCTTTTATTCGTTTTCCATTTGAAAAAGATTTCCCTACTTCCTATTGTCTATCTTTTATTTTCCTCATTATTTTCTTGGATTACTTATATGAGAGAAACCATCTGATATTTAAGTTTGCATGTATTATTTATTTCACTTAATATTACAGTCTGAAAGTGCCTTTATTTACCTACAAATGCCTCAAGTTTATCCTTCTCCATAGAAGAGTTTTCCCTGTAATGTGAATGTCAGACAGTGAAGAACGACAACAATCCTGAGAGTCAGCAAACCATTGAAAGTGAGTCCAGTACTTGGCCTTATTTTTCTTCTGAGAGAGTTTCAGGACTGCAGTAGAGACAGGGGAACCCATGCAGAATCTTATGAATTCCCAGAGTTCAGGGGGTGAAGCTACGAATCCATTGTCACTGAATGGTCAGCATTCATGGAAGATCACAAGACAGAGAAACATGAAAAACTGCTTTAATGTCTCCAGATTAATTATTCAAATATTTTAATCTAAGTCTCGATGGGTTTTAGAAAATGAGAAAGGACATTATTTGATAAAAAAGAGGTAAATGCCTTTCTAATTAAGTAGTTCATCAAAATTAAGCATTAAAATTATGTAATTCAAGCATAGAGGGAAAATCAGATTCTAGATACTGGAAACTAGAAGAATAAGCAGAAATTTAGAGTCACAGAATTGAGTCAGTCATGTCCTTGAGCAAGATGCCCAGGTTATTCTTGATGGATGGAGAACAAGATGCCATGAGACCTGATACTTGTAGATAATGGAAAGACAAGTTCCTCATACTTAGGAATGGAGTTTTACTTCAAATAAATGTCCTTAAGTTTGGGAGCCTTCTGTGAGAATTTAGTATATAGAATTACTTAGATTAATGAGTCTCCAGAAAATCAATTCAGTTTGAAAGTTATGCTAATATTCATGTTGATGTTGACAAAGAACATTTATGTATCACAGAATGAGAGGAATCAGACAATCTCTTAATGATTACAGTAAAAGACAAAACTCAAAATTTTCTCACTGACTTGGTCTTCAAACCACAAGCAATGTATTTTAGAAGGCTACATATTTAAAAATTAGTATATCCTAAGGACATATTTCTGAGAACTCATTCTGATTATTAGTAAAGACTTCTGTCATAAGAAAAACCTTCCAACTGATTCTTAGTAGGAATTAGTTCAGCAGTTAGAAAATATCAGCAATTATTGATTGGTTTTTAAAACATAATATTGAATATAAATCACTGGAGGTAGCTTATAATGAAAAGCAGATTTATGACATTAATTCCTAGAATTCGAATTCAGTGGTCAATTATGGAACCATGTTGCTTGTGTTTTTCAAAGCATTTACTATATTATGTATGTAATTTACTTCATTTTAAAGGGGAAACAAGTCTCGTGAATACTTCCTCAAAATTCAGTTTCCTCTTGCTTTAATTTTTGGCTTTCTGTAAACTGACAACCACAAGTTCCCTGCAAGAGCCCATAGTTTGTAGAAAACAGGAACAGATGACTTTTTCACTCAGGTTTTATCAGCACATCAAACAAGTATGCATATCAGGATGAATATTTAATTAAACCCCAGGATGTTCTCACCACTAATGCAGTGATTCATACCCATAGGTGAGGCCTGGACAGGCAAGATGACAGGAATTCAGAGCTTATAAATGGAGCATGAGTCATTGATTAGTTCTAAAAAGCAATAAATATCTTGTAAGAGTTCATTTTTTGCCACTTTGTATTATGCCTGATTCTCTCTCTCTCTCTCTCTCTCTCACCCCTCTCTCTCTCCCCCTCTCCCTCTCTCCCTCTCTTTCTTTCTCTTTGTGTTTGTCTGTCTCTATTTCTCTCTGTGTCTCTATCTCTGTCTCTGTCTCTCTCTATATATATTATTTAATAGGTCAGAATTTAAGAAATTGGAGAAAAGTTGGAGTTACAAAGGAAGAACAAAGTTTTTCCTAAATATAAGGACTGGCTTAAATCTCTATTTCTCATGCTCTTAGAGCATATCTTATTTATTCTTATAGTAGTATATTTGTGATTTTATGTTTTCTTTTATCTCACTAAAAGATATGTGAGTCTTGGAATGTACGTTTTTAAATAATCTATCTCTAACACTTAACAGTTTGGTGCCTGAAGTCTGTCCTGTAGTAGGTACTTGAAAGATATTTATTTATTAAATAAATAAACTTACAAATAACATTTGCTATATCTTGATGATAAAATGGCTCATTATGGAGAACACTATGAAGTTTCCTCAAAAAATAAGAATAGAACTAACATGATCCAGTTATCCCACTTTTAGATATATATTCAAGCATAAAGAAAGCATTATACTGAAGAAGTATCTGCAAACCTTTATTACAAAACTATTCACAATCACTAATGTATGGAATCAGCCTATGTACACATCAATGAAGGGATAAAATGTAGCATCTATACACTGTGAAATATTACTCATTCATAAAGAAAAATGAAATCCTGCCATTTTTGTAAGAAAGTGAATAGAGCAGCAGGAGAACATTATGTCAAAGAATATAAACCAGACACAGAATGATAAAGACCATTTATCCCTTTTATATGGAAATTTAAAAGAAAAGTCAATCTAATTAATGAATAGAGATTACTAGAGTTTGGGAAGGGTGCATGAACAAAGAATAGATTTGAGTAGTGCATAGTACATGCATGCACTGAAACATCAAAATGAATTTCATTAGTATGCACATTTGAAACATGTTAATTAAAAGTAAAATAAATAAGGACATGTTTAAAATCTGTAAGTAGTTAATAAGTATTACCTCAATAACAACTAGGGAAATTAATACTAAAGCAAATGTTGATTTTCTTATAAGTTATTTTAATGTTCTCATATATGATTTTAGTTGATCATAGTACTATGTCCAAAGTAGACAAAATTGAAGAAACAGTATTATACTAATAGCCGGCAGCAACATTATTTTATGGCAGAAGTCATTTTTCTTCTATGACCTTTCATGTTCATGTATATATTCAGGATTGCTATCATAGGTATCAGAAGTAAGCAGAGAAATCTTCCTTTGATAAAGACGATGTTCAAGATTATTGAGAAGTTCAACCAGTTGTTTCAATAACTTAGTCATTATCTAATCATCTCCTTTACTTTCATGAATCAGTATCAATCGGTCTGAACATTTATTTAGTCAAAGTCAAATTTGACACCTGTTATAGCTACCTTTTTAGGATCCAAAAATATTTGACAGCACAGCCTAAGATCTGAATCTGTGGTATATACAAACTTTCAAAAGATGACTCCTCAACTGGTCAAAATCAACTCAGTAAGAGATGCAGTGTTAATTGAATTTACTTTGCATGAAAATGTATTAATTGAATAATACAATACATACTAAATACAATACAGTGACATATATACCATAAAATAGCCAGAATGTAAAGTTTTTCCTATGTTTACTTCTGTGATTGAATATTGCTGTCACATGCTTCTGTTTTAATTAAAACTTTAAATATAATATAAGGGATGCATATTTTAAAAAATCAATAGGATGTCAGATTCATAGGGTTTTTTGCCTCTTCTCAAGCTTTTAAGAACCAGGCCAAAGATGCAGTATGTATTTATTGCTTCTTCCTGTCTAGTTTCCCTGTGTCAAGTATTCCATATCTCAAACACCACTCCTTTGCTGAGTGGGACAATGACTAAGACATGAAAATTCATTTTTATATCATCTTTTACATGAAAATAAGCTAGTAGAATAAAACTTGTTTTCAAAAAGAAAGAAAATCATCTGGTTTATTCCAAAATGTGTTTGAGGGTTTTTAAACCAATTATGCACAACATAACACACTAAAATTATATAAATATAATTTTAAATATAGATAAAAATCATATTAAGCAAACTATATTCCCTGAATGAGTAGGAACATGTAGCATTGTGGCAAGTGAGAATTCAAGGGCCAGGGATTTAGTTCACTGGCATAAGGGCCTGCCTGTCAGTGAGAGGTCTTGAGTTTGATCCCCAGTATCAAAAAAAAAAGGGAAAGTCAGTGAAAAGTCACACATTGGTTCCACAGTTTCTTCATAGCTGATTTCATCTCCTTATTGTTTAGTGTGTAGATAAGAGGGTTCAAGAGTGGAGTAAAAATAGTGTAAAACACAGATAGGAGTTTGTCCACAGAGAACCTACTGAAAGGCCACACATAAATGAAAACGCAAGGCCCAAAGAATAGCGTGACTACCATGATGTGCGCAGAGAAAGTTGACAGTGCTTTGGTGACACCACCTGCTATGCGCTGCCAGACAATGAGAAGGATAAAAACATAGGATATCAGCAGGAGAAGAAAACAGCTCGTGGAAAGCAACCCACTGTCTGAAATCATAAGTATACCTATGACATAGGTATCCATGCAGGCAAGTTTGATCACCAGCAGAAGGTCACAGAAGAAGCTGTACACTTTGTTGGGACCACAGTAAGGCAAATTTATAGTAAAGACTACTTGACTAATAGAGTGCAGAAATCCAATTAACCATGAAACCAACACCAGCTTTATGCAAGTCTGCCAGCTGATCATTGTCATATAATGCAAGGGTTTGCATATGGCCACGTATCTGTCATAGGCCATGGTAACTAGCAAAACCATCTCAGCCCCACCAGTAAAGTGCAAGAGAAAGATCTGAACCATACATCCTTCAAAGGAAATGACCTTTTGATCACTAAGGAAATCCCTAACCATCTTAGGGGTAGCAAATGAGGCCAGCCACATGTCCAAGAAAGACAGGTTCCCCAGCAGGAAATACATGGGCAAGGAATACAAATTGGGGTCAGAAATTACAGTAATAACAATGAGGATGTTACCTAGCATAATGGCCACATAGACGCTTGAGAAAAATACAAAGAAAAAATTGTGTAGATATCGTGAAGAACAGAGTCCACGCAATACAAATTCTGACACCAAAGAGTAATTCTGTAGATCCTTGTCTTGGGTTTCAGATTCTGTTGTGTATCTATATAAAGAAAAGAAAACTGCCATTTGTGTCAGGGTGGATGAATTTAAATATCATTAAGTGAGATAAGTAGACACAAGGAGACAAATATTGCATGATCTTGCTAATATGCGGGAACTACAATTTTTATATTTATAGAAACAAAGTAAAATGGTAACTGCCATAGTTATGGGGTGGGAGAATTGGGGTAAAGATGATCAAAGGGCACAGAGTTACTGTTAAGCAAGAAGAATAAATTCAAGAAATCTATTCTACATCATAGTGACTATAGCTAACATTATTTTGTTTACTTGAAAATTGGTAAGAGTACATTTTAAAAGTTCTCACTATAAAAATTGGCAAATATATGCAACAATGCATATGTCAAATATCATGATTTAGCAATTCTATAATGTATACATTGATAAAAATAAAATGTTTCACACCACAAATATATACAATTTAGTTAATTACAAAGCAGAAAGGGAAGAAGGAAGGAAAGAAAAAGAAAGAGATGTTAAGTTGTAAGTACCTGTCAACTGCCAGACACATGAAAATAGTCCACTAGGTGTTACAGTAACACAATTTCTAATATGTAAGAGATAATCTAAAGCACAACATATAAGATTATAAGCAAGTTGACATCAAAATGTGTATTTGTCCATTTTAGACATAATTGTTTCCTTTGGATTACTTGGACGTTCTGGAATTCTTCAGCATAAGTGTGAGATATAGAAACACTTTTTTCTACCCTCTTTGATCTTCTTTCATGGAAAAACACGAAAACAAACAAGTACAAAGTGTGAGCCAAAAATTCTTAGGAGAACTGAGAATATTTAGATTTTCTGACTGATATTTTATTTCACTCTCTGGTTTTACCTGCTGGTTACCCATATTGTCCAATGCATAACTGTTTTTAAGTATTAGGACTAAAATAAAATTTAAGGCATAGTTTAAAAAATAGTATAATGTAAAACAGAAAATTCATATACAATAACTTCTCTCCTCTGCTGCTTTTCTTTTTGTTTGCATACAAAATGTTGTCAAGTGAAGGTGTTTTTGGGTGACTGTACTTAAGTATCTAAACACTAGTCAGCATGTCTCTCTCTTGCGGAAGAAAGGAATAGTTGATGACAAAGTTTAGTAGAGAAAGATTCCTTAAAGCCAAGAAAAAGATGTTTAGAAACCATAAGTCTACTGGCAGTGATGTATATAAATGCAGGATAACTCTTAAACATTGAACACAAGTTATGTATATTTTTTATTAATTTTATGTAAATGTCCCTAGGGTGTTATCTAGGGGTTATAGAATAGTATACATCATATTCTCAGGAAATATCTTTGAAGAAATGTTGACCTAAATGTCACATAAAGATTTTTTACTTTATTTTTAAAAGCTAATATGAAATAAAGTCTGAATCTAAAATGATGATCTATTCCATTAAGGATGACAGTCTATAATTGTAGACCCTCTCTCATTCCCCTTGCTTTTCATCAACATGGATAAGATATAGTTTCCAAATTTCCAATTACAACAAATAGAAAAAGTTTACTTTAAAAATATTTCAAAAAGTTTAATATATTGACTATTATCAAATTCCATAGAGTGGAGTGTATAGGCATATTACACACCTATTAATGTTTCCCTATGATTTAATAACAGAAAATCTTTTGTTCCTTGAAAAAAGAAAATGAATTATTACATATTTTGTGATAATACTTCCAATTAAAACAAACAGAAGAAAGATCTGGTTCTAGAAATTCATGCTTTATTGTGAATTAAAGTTCGATTCAAAGAATTGCTTCCTAAAGCAATGAGATTGAAAATTCTCCCATGTTAAGTCTTAATCATCTTTCTTTTGGTAGCTTTGTGTCTCTTTATTTAGTTATAGTTTACCTATCACAAAATTCACTTATTTTAAGCATAAAACTTAACAATTTCTAGTAATTGTATCAAGTTGTGTAACCATTTCCTTAATGACTGATTTGTAATCTTGGCAATTTCAGTTATTCCTCTTCAGGCTCACTTACAAGCCCACTCACTAGAGCCTATTTGAATAATGATACAATTTTCCATCTCACTACTTCATTGTGGAATTAAACCAACGTAACATAAGTAAATCAATGAATCTAGGAAGTAACATAAGTAAATCAATGAACCTAGAACTTTCTCAGGTCACAAATCTTTATTCTTGTTCTTGTCATTTTCTTTACTTTGTGCCTAAAAATCCATTTATCTAATTCATTCATAGGTTTATTTATAAATTTACAATCTCTGAGAGAATTTTAGGGTTACTTCCACTAAAAGAGCTGTTTTTCAGGACAGTTTAACAAGCACCTGAAAATAAAATTTCTGCAGTAATCTTTCTTGATTTTTAATATACATGAGTGATTGATAAATTCATCATGTTATTTACAAATAAATTAACTCTTTGAGTTTCCAGAAGAAGTAGAGTAAGATGTGTAGATCTTATTCATTTATCATTTCTCTCACTAAGAGCAAGTAGAAGAAACCTGTTTAAACCTTTTTTAAAGAAAATCTTCAAGAGCAATTTTAGAAAAAATACAGAACTTTCATATGAACTTTGTGTGTTGACTCTTTAAAAACTGAAGAACATAAAAAATAATTTCATAAGGTTTATACAGAGCATGAAGTAATACACCAGTGTGAAATATTCTAATAATGTGAACTTGATATGGTGACAGTTTAAAATCCAAAGCAATTTTTGGCAACTGTATCCATTTTAGACTGTCTTTATTGTTTTGGTGTTGGGAATCAAACTCAGGACCTTGCACTTGCCAGGCAGGTATATCCCCAGTTTAACACTTTTTAAAGAATCATGAAAACTGAAAATTTCTTTTGCTTCTCTTGAATTTTCATAAATATATTATAATAAAAAAATTTAATTGCAATGCTGGGTGTTTTGTTTTGTTTTGTTTTGTTTGGGTAGTAGATGCTACTCATCACTGGATTGGATTTTAAATCTGAAGCTAAAAGCCTTGGAAGATACAGCAGACATAACCAAAAGTGGAGAACTCCTAACACATTTGGTTATATCTATATTGCTTGCTATCCATCCTGACATATCTATTACATACAATAGGGCTATACTTCTATTTATATTTCTTTCCTTCTTTGTGACTATTAAAAATTTCATATGCAAATCTAAAATATAATTGAATTTGATTAGGGTTTTATAAATGTTAAATGAAGAGAAAACTGAAATAATCAAACAAAAAACTCAGTAAATAAATATAAAGGAACTTCACTTACTAATTAGTCAAAGATGTTCTAACTGTAGATTCTGATAATGGCTGGACAACTCTGTAAGTACATTAAAATCATTGAATTTCCATTTAAAATGTGAGAACGTTGTGATACATAAATTCTAACATAATAATGAGCTTTCAAAATTGGTGTTAAGTAAGTACTAAAAGAAAGTAATAAAATAGATTCTAAGACAATTCTTGTTCCTGACAACTCAGTATTATTGCAATGACCATTTAAAACTTATGTTAAAAATTAATGTTAAATTTATAATCAGGAAAATGAGGTTGATACTGTATATAAATGAATGCAAATATAATTAAAATAAACCTACTCCAGCAGCACAAACACATAATTAACAATTTCAAAATTTAGTTTTAACTGAAAATTATGAGTATGTACTCAAATGATATAATTTAAGATACTAGAACAAACTAGTCTCTGTTTGAGCTATGTCTTAATACACATAGTCACATATGTCTCAAAGGTTCTTAACTAACCTGAAATTATGGTGCTCAGTCTTCACACTTCAGATCACCCAATTTGCATCTCACATCTACTATAACTAAAAAAAAACTTTTGAAAGCACATATATCTTTTATTCCAGGAAGGATTTAATCATCTTTCTCTGCCTGTTACATAATAATTTGTGAAAAGCATTTTAAGAATCTAAAGAACTTCAAACTTGATCTTTCTTTGGGTTTAAGCTATAACTATAGCTATAATTATAAGTACATATATATATGTATGCATCCACTTCTGCAAATTAAGTATCCTTTAACAATAGGCTATCATGACCAATTGTCATAATGGATAACGGAGGCTGGGGAATAAACAATCATAGGGTAGAAATTTGTGGCAATAAATCATTCCCACAGGATATAAAAGAATAAAATTTAAAGATCTGCCACTTCATATAAACATAGTTGCTAGTATTTGAGTAATTCATACAGAATGATATATTATTATTTGGCTAATAGGTTAACATTGTATAAATGTTTTGGTCAAATGATCATATTAACCAGTTGCATTATAAAATTAATAATGAACATTTGTCATCTCTGCAAATTACTTTATTTAATTTTGATTATGTATAACACTTTGGAAAATACATATTTCTACTAGAAACATCAGATTTATATGTGCCAAAACATTCATCCTCTCTAGAATTATATGCTAAGATATAGTAAAATTTCCTGATGCCTATGTTATTTTTATAGTACTTATAATTGGTAGACTACCTACTCATCAAAATCATTTAAAGTCAGTGTATGCTTCTTTGTCAGTGGCTCTTGGTTGATGATAAATATTCCAGAACATTCCAAGGAATGGTTGTTACATTTACAATCATTCATATATCATTTACTTTTCTACTAGACGTGTAAGCAGATCCAAATTTATAAAGGCTGTCATCAAAGAGAGCATTTTAATGTGATAAAAAGTATAAAATTCAATGTTAGTATTAAATACTCATGATTCATTTGAAATAAGTCATAAAATCTAAGTTGTCACAGAAGTGGACTAAGCATACTTTGTTTCAAAAATGTGCTTATTATGTGGGCATAAGCACATCATATAAAATAAAAACTATGGAGAAATTTTTTAACAACCAACTGATTTCATCAAAATGTTATTGTTAATTTTATAGGTAAATTTTAAAGTTGTTTTTGGATAACACTGATTTTTAAATTGATGACTTTTGAGGAATGTACACTGTTCTCCATAATGTATGTCAGCCTCAATAATTAGGTGAAGGCCTAAATAAAACTAAAAGACCAGCTTTTCCAGTGAGAGAATTTTGTGGCAGATTAACTTTTAATTTCATCTATAACATCAGTTCTTCTGAGTCTTCACAGCCCAGAGTATAGTCTATACATCTGCACTTGTCAGTCTGCTTCTGGCACTCTCTCTCTCTCTGTCTTTTTTTCACTTTCTTTGCATCTGTCTCCCTCTGTGTCTCTGTCTGTCTTTGTCTCTCTGTCTCTGTCTCTCTGTCTTTATCTCTCTCTCCCTCTCCTCCTCTTTCTTTATTCATATATATGTAGAGTGGAGGCTGGTAAATAAACCATCTTGGGTGAAAAGTCCAAAGAAGGATAAAGTCTGAAGTTCTGTAGCTTATTAAAAGTTTTACCAAAGTATTTTACATATATAATTTCCATATGTATGTACGTATATGTGTCTTAGTTACTTTTCGCTCATTGCTGAGACAAAATACCTGACGCCCAAAGTTAGGGAAGGAAAGGTTTATTCTTACAGTTTCTCGGGAGTTTCAGTCCATAAAGTTGGCTCCAAGGCGGCATGGGGTGACGGGGTTACAGTTCATGGTGGCTGCAAGCTGCAAGCCGCAAGCCGCGCTGGCAAGAGAGAGCGAAAGGCAGAAGGGGAAGACCCACCTTCCCTTATGCTGTATGTCAGCTCCACCCCTGGGTGGGCACAGCGCTCACATTGTCAATCAACAAACCAATAACAAACCAATAACTCAGCCCCATCAAAATTATATGAGGACTTGGGGGCACACTGCATATCGTATACAATATGTTTGAGCAGAACCCTAATACACTAACTATAATCAAAAGTAGAAGAACTCACTTCATGTAGTTCTGTAGAATTGAACTGTTTAGGGCTTACTGGCCAATGGTCCCATGGCTACTGACATTGAACATGTGTCCCATTCATGTAGCAAGCTATATACAGTAATTCAAGGGCCAAAATAGAAGTAACATTTTTGTCTAATCCACACAAATTTTCAGTGTGGCTATTGCAGATCTGATGGCAAAAGACCAATACCTTTAACACAATGAAAGCATTCATGAATCAGAAAGTTAGTAAAGAAAACCTAAAAAGAAAATGGGGAAATAGTATAAGTAGTTGATTTTTATGAAGAGAAATAATAAGGCAGTAGACACTAAAAAGCTTTCCTCAATAAATTTCAAACAAAAATTAGCAAGCCATGTCTTTCTACACATACCAAATTTAGAATAAATACATCAAACTTTTGTTCAGGTATGATGACAATAAATGTAGCAACATTTAAGTAATAGCTGACCTCTACTGAATGTTCTCTCTCTGCTGACAATCTGATAAAATGATTTTTTAAATTAATATTCATGAAATTTAATAAGATAAGCACAATCATTCTTGTTTTACAGCTAAGGAGTCTGAGACTTAAAGAGTTTATGCACATGGATTATCTGTGGCAAAACCAAAACCAAAGTTTGACCCAGACAATTGAACTTCAAGATTCTTATTCCTAAACTATATAATCCTGCTTCTCGCACTCTTAGTTGGAGTATACGTCTGCATAACACACTATTAGACATTTAGACCAGACTCCTTAAAAATACCAGTAGATTTTGGCCTAGTCACATCTGTATTAAATGACCTCTATAATAATACTGCAGATTAATGATTGAAAGTTGTGAGCAATTTAAATTTGACACTGTTTAAAATCAAAATTCAGTTGTATAATACAAGACAATAAGACACAAAAAATGTTCACAATGTTTTATTAAGGACAAAAAAAGAATAACAGACCACACACATAGTATAAATCATCTGCATGCAGCAGTGAATTAAATAGACAAAAATTACTTTCCTTACAACACTTAATATTCCAGTTACAAACACAAAGCACATAAAAACAAATATATGAGTCATTTATAATAAATGCTAAAGGAACAAAAATCAAGCAGGGCTAGGAATACTTGGAATGAAAGAGAAATGATTGCAGATTTAGTTTTATTTTTTAAATTAATTATTATTTCATTTGTACAAATGTATGTGGTACAGTGTGACAGATAATTTGATGCATAGATACACAGTACAATAGTCAATTAAGACTAGTTAATATGTATACATCTTTAAACATTTTAAAAAAGAACCGTGATCAACACTTGATAATTGTACATATTTGTGATAGAGTGATATTTTATTTATTTATTTATTTTTATTTTTATTTTTATTTTTATTTTTATTTTTTTTGTGGTACCGGGGATGGAACTCACAACCTCTTGCCTGTTGGGGCAGGCGCTTAAGCCACTAAGCCAAACTCCTGGCCCTGATAGAGTGATATTTTAAAATGTATATATGAAGAATACACTCCCTTGAGGAGGTGACTTGATGAAAAGCTCAGAGGAAGACATGGGATTAACTCTGTCTGTAACTAGGGAAAGTAAAACACTACAAGGAGAACTATTGCAAAGGGGATTAGGTGGCTCAAGCCTAAAATGTTTAAAGAACGTCTTTGTTAAAAGTGGGGTACACAAGTGGAAAGCACTTGGAGATGAGGTTGAATAAGTAATTGTGGGAGGGAACAGCAATGTGTAGTCCTAAAAGTACTGTCAATATTATCACTATCAGTATTTTTCCTTTCATTCTGAGTAAGATGGAGAGAATTTAGAGAGTTTTGAGTTGCGAAGTGGCAATATTGGATGCGATTTAGGAGAATAAGTTTGACTGATTTGCTGGTAAAAGCAAAAGTAGAAGCTGGGAGACAAGAAACCAAGAAAGCTTACCAATTCAGACCATCTGTTAGGATGGCTCAAACTAGACAGGATCACTAGAGTTTATGCTAATATATGCACAAGTTACAAAGAAAAAGCTTCATTCATGGCTATCTGGTTATTCTAGCAATATTTGTTGAAAGAGTAACATTTCCTTCTTTAATAAGCTCAATACTTTTCCAAAATCTATTAATGATGCATATATGAGTACATTTCTAGTTATCATTTTATTCTGTTGTTCTGTATGTCTGTCATTATGGTAGTATCACACAGTTGATTAGTGCAATTCATATTGAAATTTGAAATTGGGAAACATGAATCTTCAAATTTTGTTCTTGTTTTGTAAGACTAATTATTTGTATTTTTTGTATTTCCACATGAATTTTAGGATCAGGTTGTTAATTTGTGTAATATATTTATCTTATATTTTCTTAGGATTACAAGCGAATGCATATTTCCATTTGGAAAATATAGCAATCTGAAATAGTTTAAGTTTCCCTGTTCATGAAAATATTCTTTGTATTTTATAATTCTCAGTTTTCAACTCTTGTAATTTACAAAATTATCTAAACTATGATTTATCAGGTTTATTTAAATTTTTTATTTTAAAGAGAATAAAAACTTATTAAAATGATATAAAATTTCAAAAGAAGATGATAGGAAATTAACAGTGGTTATGATGTTACATAATATCTTCAAAATAGTTGCTCAGATTACCAGGCATAGGCATGCAAAATTGATCAAACAATATAAGCACTAAGTGTTCCTTTCAATGAACTAATGGAATGAGTAGTACAATTATCTTAGTTATCTTGTGTATGTGTGTGTGTATACACACACACACACACACACACACTTTTTCCTTTCCTTCTTTTCTCCTTTCACCCATCCCAGTTGATCTTTCCTATTGAGCAGTTTCTTTCCCTTTCATAATATCAATTGTATCTTTTGAATCTTATTTACTCTTTCAGTTTCTTACACTAGGGAGACAGTATAATGTTTACACATGTGAGTCTGATTTATTTTACTTATGAGTATGGTCTAGAGTTGCATCCACTTACCTATAAAAGCCTCCAGTTTATCTTTCTTTATAGCTGAGTAGCACTCCATTGTGTAAAAACGTCATGTCTTTTTTATTCATTCCTTGATTGATGGGCATTTAGGCTGTGTTGCTATAAACATGGGTACATATAAGTTGCTGTGTGTCTTAGTTACTTTTCACTGGTTGCTGAGACAGAATACTTAATGCCCAAAATTAGGAAAGGAAAGGTTTATTTCTTACAGTCCAGGGGGTTTCAGTCCATTCTTAGTTGGCTCCAAGTCAGCCTGGCATGGTGGGGCAGCCATTCATGGTGGCCACCAAACATCAAGGTGAACTGGTCAGAGAGAGAGAGAGAGAAAGAGAGAGAGAGAGAGAAAGAAAGAGAGAGAGAGAAAGAAAGAGAGAGAGAAAAGGGCATTCCTCCTGCCCTTACACTGTAAGTCTGATCCACCCCTAGGCAGGTGCAGCACTCACACCACCAATCCGAGCGTTAGACAACAAACCAATCATGAACACCAGACTCAGACCCATCCAAATTGCATGAGGCCTTGGGGTGACACATGATCAAACCAATACACTGTGTTATGTTTTCAATTCTCTTGGAAAAATAACCAAAAGAGGAATAGCTGGGTTGAATAAAGTTAAAGTGGATCAAAGATCTAAATATTAAAACAGAAACACTAAATCTATTGTATGACAGAGTATTTAGAAATTTTGAAGACATGGGGTAGGCAGAGATTTCATGAATAAAAACCAAACTGCACAGGAAATACTTCAAAAAATCAACAGCTAGGTTCTTATCTTATTAAAAGGTTTTTACACATCGAAAGAAATCACCAAAAGAGTGAAAAGAAAACTCACAAATTGGGAAAAAGTTTAGCCAACTGTCCCTCAAAGGCCTTCTATCTAGAACTTATTAAGATTAAAAAAAATTCAGACCCCCAAAATTTAAAGATGCAATCCAAAAATGGGCATCTGAGATGAACCCACACTTCTCAGATGAAGAAATACAAGTGGCAGACAAATATGTGAAAAAATGTTCAACATCATTGATCATTAGAGAAATGCAGATTAAAACAACACTAAGATTCAGTCTCACACCAGAAAGGCTGGCTATCATCAAAAAATCATCCAAATGCTGGAGGGGCTGTGGGCCAAAAGGAACCTTTCTCCATTATTGGCGGGAGGGCAGATGGTGCAACCTCTATAGAAGTCAGAGTGGAGATTCCTTTATTGGTATTTTAAATTGAACTGTTTAATTTCATCTTTAGATTGTTCACTGTTAATGACAAAAATACAATTGATTTTGTATATATTAATATATAGTAAGACTTACTTAAATTACTTATTGGAGTAGTTTTGTGAGCTTGTTTAGAATTCTCTACATTCAAGTTTTTGTTATCTGTGAGAGAGATTATTTTACTTTCACCTTTTCAGTTTGGATGGCTTTTATTTGTGTGTGTTTGTTCGTTTGTTTGGGTACCAGAAATCAAACTCAAGACCTTGCACTTGCCATGCAGGTGCTTGTGCTGCTGAGCTACATCCCTAGCCCTATTTCTTTTCTTGTGCAATTGTTCTTACTAGAAATTCCAATATAATGATGAAAAAATAGCAAGAACATTCTTGTTTTGTTCCTGATTTTAGAGGGAAGTCTTGTATCTTACGTCAGTAAGTGTGGTGCTTGAGATAGGTTTTTCTTAAGGACCTTTTTTCAGATTGAGAAGTAGTTTTCTCTTCCTAGGTTTCTGACCATGTATAGTATAAATGGTATTACATATTTATTGTCAAAAACATTTTCTTTTCCAATTAAAATAATCATGTAGGTTTTTTCTCCCTTGTAGTGCTGTGATATGTTTCTGTTATTGGCCTTCTTATCCTTGAATAAGCCTTGCAGCTGAAGAATATACCCCATTTAGTTATGATATACTTTTGATATGTTGTAAAATTTATTTTGCTAGATTTTACTGCAGACTTTTGTTTTTATATATAAGGGACATTGGCTTTTAGGATTTGTTTGTCTAGCTTTGTTATCAATATAATATTTACTTCATAGAATAAGTTAGAAATTATTTCCTTCTCTTCTATTTTTGAAAAAGTTTGAGGAAGATTGCTATTCATTGTTTAAATATTGTAAAGAATTTTCCAGTGAAGATATATTATTCTGGAATTTTTGTTTTCTGAGACAGGGAGAGAGTGATCCAACCTTTACATTAAATATAGGTCTGTTACATGAAGTAATTCTCAACTTGTTAGATATTAGATGTACCAAGTTCTTGACTCCTGATAGTGAAGAATGGACTCAAGGACAAAGGAGGTTAAAAGTAGAAAGATTTATTGAAAGAAAGTTTCTAAAGGACAGGAGTCACTCCAGAAGTGGGTTTCCACTGAGGCCTTTTGTCTAGGGGACTTTATACAGCAAAATAAAATCACTGGTCACCTCAGGTCAAACTATAACCACCCTACATCAGATTATAAATATAGTCACATAACTAATTCTGATCTAAAAGAAAAGCAAGGTACATAGCAAGGATATATAGCAAGGAGAAGAATGAAGACATTTCTGAAAAGGGTAGGAGTGAGGACCAGAGAGTCTTGGGTCAACTATGTGTTTTTCAGTTGATTGCATATGTCTGTTAAGCTAGTTACAGTATATAGCATTGAGCTGCTGTTTACTTCTGGGAAGGCTCCCACCCCTCACCACTGTGACCCCATCTTGGGAGCTAGTTTTCCTCAACTCAACCCTGGACCACAACCCAGGTTTGCCTCATCTCTGTTCTGACACTGTGAGCCTAGTCCTTTTCTAACTGCATATCAATTTTTACCTAACTGTGATAGACTTATCTGTTTTTGAGTAAGTTTTAATACTTCATATGTTTCTAGAAATTCATTCATTTTGTCTAGGTTATCTAACTTGTTGGTCTACAATTGCCCATAATATTCTTTTATAGTCAATTTTACTTCTCCTAGATTAAGAGTGATGCCTCCATTTTCACTTGAGATTTAATTGTTTTTTTCTTCTCTATTGTTCAGCAAATCTAGCTAAGGTTAGGCATGTTGTGGATCTTTTCGAAGAGCAGGGGATTGGATTCGTTGATTCCATCTTGTTTCTATTCCTTAATTTGTTTATGTATATTCTAATTATTAGTTTTTTTCCTGACCTCGGGGCTGTTTGCACAAATTACAATTATATTATATGTTCATTAACATATATTTATAGCTTTATTCATTTGTTATATAAGAAATAAAAAGTAGAGTTACAAACCAAAGCTCTCATGACATTTATATTTGCCCAGTAGTTACTTTTACTAGATTTCTTTACTTCTTCATCTGCCTAAAAAGTAACTTCCTAATGCCCTTTTATTTCAGTTTCATGCTCCTTTTAGCATCGCTTTCAGGGAAGATCTCTCAACAGTGATCTTTCCTACATGTTCTTTACCTAATATGTCTTAATTTTTATTTGTTTTGAAGAACAGTAGTACAAAATGCAGTGTTCTTTTTCAACAGTATTTCCTTCTAGGGTCAAAAAAAAGTCTTCTGCTTCTGGGCATTTTCCCAGAAGAATTGAAAACATCATACCACAGTGATATCTGTGCACCTATGTTTATAGCAACCCAATTTGTAATAGCCAGATCTTGGAAACAACCCAAGTGCCCACCAATCCAAGAATGGATAAAAAAGATGTGGTATTTTTATACAATGGAGTACTACTCAGCTATTAAGAAAGATTGCATTGAGATCTTTGTAGGTAAATGGTCACGACTTGAGACCATACTAGTAAGTGAGATAAAACAAACCCACATGTGTAAATACCGTATTGTCTCCCTAGTGTAAGAAATGGAAAAGTATATATGATCCAAAATCTATAATAAATGCTACGTAGGGGTGAAAAACAGCTCAAAGAGCAAAAGTAACTGGGAAGGGAAAAGGCGGAAAGAGAAAAGGGAAGAGGAAAAGATATAAAACTGTATGTATGTATATGTAAGATAACTAAAATGAACACACTGTTGAATCTATTCGTTATTAAGAAAGAACAGTTAATACTCATATGATTAGATTAATTTTACATGTCTATATCTCTTAATGTAAGTAACCATTTTGAAGATAATGATATGCAATATTGCAACCATTGTCAAGTTTCTACCATCTGATTTTGTAAACCTGCAATGTTACTGTTGTGTATTTACTCTAGTCTTTTGTTTGTCTCTTTTGCTTGTTGTCTTTGTTTTATATGTCTTTTTTTCTGTTTTTTCTTTGCTTAAAAAAAGTCTTCTGGTTTCTGATGAGAAATTTCTTGTTAATCTTACTGAGGTGCCTTATACATATGAATCACACCCTGTTGCTGCTTTCAATACTATGCTTTGTCATTGACTTCATAACTTTTGAGCACTATGGAGTATGTGTCAGTGTGCTCTCTTCGATTTTTTTTTTTTTTTTTTTTTTTTGCAGCACCGGGGATTGAACTCACAACCTCGCGCTTGTCACACAGGCACTTAAGTCACTGAGCCAAACTCTCGGCCCTGGTTTTTTTGAGGTAGGGTCGCACTGTGTAGCTCAGGCCAGCCTTGCGCTCGCATTGTAGCCCAAGCTGGCCTCGAACTCACCACGCTCCTCCTACCTCAGCCTCCTGAGTACTGGGTTTGAAGGCGCATGCCACCACACCTGGCTTAGTGTGCTCTCTTTGCACTTACCCTTCTGGGAATTTGAAGAACTTCCTAAACTTATAAATTCATGTTCTTTTCATTTGAGAAGATTGGGGTCATTATTTCTTAAATATTATATCTATTCCTGTCTTTTTAATCTCTCTTTGATTTGTTCCTATTATGCATTTTTTGATATGCTCCCTGCTTTCTTGTACATTTCTTTGATGTTTTGTTAATTTTTCACTTGTTTATCTTTCCATCCCTCAGACTTGGTGATTTTTTTGGGACTTAGTTTTACTCCCATTTAGTCTTTCTTTTATATGATCA
The DNA here is from genome assembly GCA_004363535.1 of Dasyprocta punctata. Lineage (NCBI taxonomy): Eukaryota > Metazoa > Chordata > Mammalia > Rodentia > Dasyproctidae > Dasyprocta > Dasyprocta punctata. The sequence continues at coordinate 11,926 of RJWM01014113.1, read as the reverse complement.
AATACGCTATTGAAGTTTTTAAAAATTTATTTATTTTTAGACCTACAAAGTTAGCTTAGTTCTTTATAATTTCTATTTATTAATGTTCTTTAAATGGTGAGATGTGTTTGGCTTTTGGTTTGTTCTTTCCTTTAACTCTTTTTGCCTATTTAAGTATTTGATTTGAAGAGTTTGTGTAAAAAAATTGAATGCCCGTGATTCATTAAAAGCAGTTGTTAATTTAATCTGTGAGTGAATTGTAACTTATTTACATGGTTTGTAGCAATTTTGTTGAAAATAGGACAATTTGAATAATATGATCTGGTAACTTAGAAATCATATTCATCTAAAAGGTTCTCTTTATTTGCTTGCTATAGCTTTTTTATTTGTTGACTTTTCTAAATTATTTTTATATCTGTATTCTTGTTATGTGTAGGTTCAGAAGTTTTTGACTTTTTAGCATTTGATCAACTTGTGTTTCGACAAAAGCATTTATCTTTTTATACTAGTGATATAGGAAAAACGATCTCAGACCTCCAAATGATATGGGGGAATGAAACCTACTATACATCCGGTGAGAGTTCGTGTTCTCTAAAATCAAAGAATGAATTTTAGTAACAATGGAGGGTAAGAGCAGAAGATACTTATTGAGAGAAAGAAAACCTCTGTCTGAGGGACAGAAAGGGACCTGGGTGGGTTGCCAGGGACTCTTTCATTTTTAGGGACTTTTATAGAGTAAAACCATGATGGGGAAAACTGGGAACTCACAAGGCAGAGGGGCATAAGGTGGGACATAACCATGGTTAACCAATAAGATTAATTGCTCAGGTAGAATTGATTAAATCAAGGACAAATGGGGAAGCGAGTCACGTAGTAAGTGGGGGTGCTTAAGGACAATGACGCTTCCTGTAAGAGGGTGGGATGCTGACTCCTGACTTCCTCAGTGTGATAAAGAACTATTTAGAATGTCAATCCTTCGGATACGGCTGTGTTCCTTTTGCCTTTTGTCTTGATATCTGGCCCTCAGCAAGAGGTGTGTGACTCTTCCAAGGTCACTAAGACATCTGGTCTTCTGTGCTGGTTTCCTTGAGGGCCTAGCCCTGTCTGACTGCCTATAATATTTCTGTCTAACTCAGTTGCCTGTAACACTAGGAGAAAGTGACCAAAGGAGACCAGGGGCAGAGACAGAGGAAGAGATGGAGAAATAATTTCTAATTCTACAGCATTCACAGTTACTGTTGAAAACATTTTCCAGTAAAGCCTTCATTGTAGCTCTCTCCACCTGGACTTTGATGCTCTGTTGTATATCTCAGCTATAATGTTTTGTAACAGGCAACTGCAAACTATTCATTTGCACTGTGATCCTTTCCAGGAATACTATCTGCTTCTGTACCTTGAATGAGTTTAGCAAAACAGAGATGTGCTTGTGTTAGTTCTTCAGGTAACCAGGCAGGTTAAAATGGGAATTTCATTTATTTTTATTTTATTTTCCTTTTTTCCCTTTTTAAAAGATATTTCTTACATTTTTGGTCCAGAAGCAGACACTGTCTTCATGACTAACTATGCCAGGAAGGAGAAAGGAGCAAGAGGGGTATTTATATCACACGATTATTCTGCTGGTTTCAAGTTGCTTTTTTCCTGGTTCATCATTCTCTTAGTAGTTGTAAACCCTTATTTTATGAGTTCTGGCAACATTGATTCTGACAGTAACTCGATTTTTTAAAACAAAATTTGTGTGGAACAATAAGCATTTTGAGTTATGAACTCAAAAAAATTCACTAAGATAAAGAATCTCTACTTTAAAGGAGAACCTTTCCAGACACAGACTACTTGGTCAACTGTTTAGTCATTTAGCACTTTCATTATATCATTCTACAATTACTATATTCTAGGTTTCCATGGACTCTGTCCAGTTCCTTGCTGTTTCAAACAAAGAATCAGAGAAGAATCACCAAAAAAACAGTGAGGTTTTACACTTATTAAAGGTAGGAAAAAAGTCCACTTTGCAGAGTGAGAAAGTTTACAGTGGCCTTGAGTTTAATGATGGAGGCTTTTGCATTCTTCATTCTTCAGGCTGATGTCATATCTAGACCATTCTACCAAAAATGTACTTTATTTCATGCCTAAGAATTGAAGATGACACTTTCTGATAGGCCCCATATGCAGGGTTTGGGGACTGCTTTTCCAAGCATGTATCCTGGATGTCCATAATTGACAGGTCACACCCATTTGCTCAACTGGTTTCCTGTACCCTAATCTCCTGCCCTATTTTCCCCTGAAAGACAAAAATTCCCATAATTCTTCATGTGATTCTGAGGGAGTAGAGGTCTCTGTATTCAGCTAGCTACTTCCAGCTTAAAGGGATAGTAGGCCCTATTTAGCGGGAATTATGTGCTCTCCAAGTACCTTGAGATGTTGGCCCTCGACAGTTAGGCTGAAAGATAAACTTGTCAGAAACCAATGAGAAAGCAGTTACTGCCTATATAACAAAAATTTTTGAGCTTCTTGTTTTATGGGACAAAGTTTGGTGAATTTGTCGGGAAATCCATGGATGTATTTTGAATCATCATCTCAAGTCTTAAATGGTTAAACTTCATGTGTTGGTTGAGGATGCAGAGCACAAATAGAATATTTCCTGGTCTTTCTTTAAAGGGAGAATATGACATATCCAACAATTAGAGACATTATTTTCTATATTATTATTTGTGAGAAGTTTCCTATGTTTTATTTCCATACTTCCTGGGGAGGAGAAAGCATGGTGAATGAGAGTATTAGACAAACTACCAAGAGTCTGAGAGTCATAGCACTTGCAAGATTAGCCACATTATGGATCTAGTCAAAAACAAGAGTCCCCAAACAGGTGCCCATTTTAACTGTTGTGTATTAGGGGTCATTGGTAACTCTACTTGTCTGAACTTGGAGCAGTAATGGAGTCTTGCATTTTGAAGAGAAGTCTCAGGTTGTCCAGAAGATTACAGACACTGCTTTCTTCTTTTGGGTTGTCTTTCTTTTGAGACAGTTCAAGTGGGCTGGCTTTAATCCATGACATCCAAGGTTAACCAGGCTTCCTCAGAGAAGACAGTGATGTCCTTGGACAGGATCACTGTAAACTTTCCTGACCTCCTTCACTCCTCTTAATCAGACTGGGATGTGAGGTTTCCAGATGGCCTAGCCTCTCTGGAAGCAAGGACAGTCATTTCTCTTGTGCCATGAGTCAGGTACATTGGCTGCCTGACATATGGAACAGAACCTGGATGGTGGTTTGATGCTAGCCACATGCCCAGTTTCCAGTTTCCTTGCATTTAAAATAGAAATCCATGCCACTGTTGCACTTTGCCACAACCCATGTGGCTCTGAAGGTTCTTGGGGTGAAGGACCATGAGAGGATGGGAAAATAAAGAAAAAAAATACAGACTGGCAGAATGGATCAAGAAGCAAGATCCAACAATATGCTATATACAAGAAACACATTTAGTTCAAAAATAAAATCATAGACTGAAAGTCAAAGGATAGAAACCAATGCTCCATGCAACAGGAATTCAGAAAAAAAGGGGGTTTCTATTTTATTTGCAGATAAACTCAATTTTAAGCAAAGACTTATTAAAACAGACAAAGAAGATTGCTACATCTTGGTAAAGGGCACAATCCCAAGAGGAAGAGATAACAATCATAAATATATATGCAACAAATATTAGTGCACCCAGTTACATAAAACAATTATTAATGGACATGAAAAATGAAATAAACCTTAATACAATTGTATTGGGAGACTTCAGTACCCTGCTGTCACAAAAAGACAGTTCAACTAAATGAAAAATCAACAATGAAATATTAGAACTAAATCGAACTTTTGAACAAATGGACTTGGTAGATGCCTATAGAGTCTTCTACCCTACAACATCAGAATACACATTCTTTTAGCTGCACGTGGGAAACTCTCCAAAACAGACCATATACTGGCTTATAGAACATGCTTAAGTAAATGTAAAGGAATTGAAATTATCCCATGTATACTATCAGACTACACTGCAATGAAATCAGAAATCCATGCCAAAGGAAACCACAGGAACCTCATCAACACGTGGAAAATAAATAGCACCCTACTGAACAATCAGTGGGTCACAGATGAAATTAAAGAAGAAACTAGACAGTTTTTACAGTTGAATGACAATGACAATACAACATACCAGAACTTGTGACACAATGAAAGCTGTTGTAAGAGGGAAATATATAGCAGAAAATACCTATACCAGGAAAACAGAGCAAGCTCACACAAATAACTTAACTTTGAACCTCAAATTTCTAGATAAAGAAGAACAGGTTAAACCAAAACTTGTACAAGAGAGAAAATCATAAGGATCACAGCAGCAATTAACACACTAGAGACTAAAAAACAATACAAAGAATCAATGAATCAAAGAGTTGGTTCTTTGAAAGATTAAATAAAATTGACAAACCCTTGGTCAACCTTACCAAAAAAAGGAAAGAAAAGATTTAAATCCATGCAATTAGGAATGCGAAGGGTGAAATCACAATAGACCCTGTAGAAATCCAGAAAGTTCGCTATACCTACTTTGAAAACTTGTATTCTAATAAGATGGAAAATGCAGAAGAAGTGGACAGATTCCTGGATCCATATGAATTATCAGAGTTGAATCAAGAAGGTATAAAAACCTTAAAAAATCCAATATCAATACATGAAATTAAAGATGTAATTAAAAACCTATTAACAAAGAAAAGACCAGGCCCTGATGGATTCACTCTGAATTCTACAAGAGATTTAGTGAAGACCTAGCACCACTACTTCTCAAAGTCTTTAATGAAATTGAAAGGAGTGATACTTCCAAATTAATTCCTGGAAGCAAGCACTACTCTGATTCCAAAACCAAAGAAGAACCCAGCTAAAAAAGACAATTACAGGCCAATCTCCCTAATGAACATTGACACAAAAATCCTTAATAAGATACTGGCAAACAGACTCAGCAATTTGTCAAAAAGATTGTACATCATGTTCAAGTGGGATTCATTCTAGGGATGCAGGGATGGTTCACCATATATAAATCCATAAATGTAATACATCATATTAACGGATCCAAGCATAAAAATCATCTGATTATCTCAATAGATGCAGAAAAAGGTTTTGACAAAATCCACCACCTATTCATTATAAAAATTTTACAGAAAATTGGAATAGATGGTCTCTATCTCAGTCTGATAAAAGCCATCTAGGACAAACCAACAGCCAACATCATACTACATGGACAAAAGATGAAAGCTTTCACTCTAAAATCAGGAACAGGAAACAATGCCCACCGTTTCCACCCTTATTTAACATAGTCCTGAAAATATTAGCAAGAACAATTAGGCAAGAGAAAGAAATAAAAGGAACAAATATAGGAAAGAAAGAAGTTAAAATAGCATTATTTGCAGATGACATGAAACTCTACCTAGAAGATCCAAAAAAATCCACCAAAAGACTTCTAGATTTAATAAGCAGATTTAACAATGTAGCTGGTTACAAAGTCAATACTCACAAATCAATAGCATTTTTATACATGAATAACAATCTCACTGAGAGAGAAATTAGGGAAACAATACCTTTTACAATGATATCCAAAAAATGAAATATTTAGGAATCAATCTAATGAAAGATGTAAAAGACCTCTATACTGAAAACTATAGTACTCTGAAAAAGGAGATCGAAGAAGATATTAGAAAATAGAGAGATATCCCATGCTCTTGGGTAGGAAGAATCAATATAGTGAAAATGGCCATACTTCAAAAACTGTTATACAGATTAAATGCAATTGCAATCAAAATTCCAATAGTATACTTCACAGAATTAGAGAAAACAATCCTAAAATTCATCTGGAACCAGAAGAGACCTAGAATAGCAAAGGTGATCCTAGGCAACAAAGACAAGACAGAGGGCACCACAATTTGTCTTGAATTATGCTATGAAACCACTGTGATAAAAACAGTGTGGTATTGTCAAAAAAAAAATAGACGTGAAGATCAGTGGAACAGATTAGAAGATGCAGAAACAACTGCAGACACACTAAGTTACCTTATCTTTGACAAAGGTGCCAAGCACATTCACTGGAGGAAAGATAGTCTCTTTAATAAATAATGTTGGAAAAACTGGCTTTCCACATGCCAAAGATTAAAACTGGATTCATATTATTCACCATGTACTTAGGTAAGATTGGAATGTATTAAAGATCTCAACATTAAAACAGAAACATTAAGTCTGCTGGAAGATAGAGTAGGTAAAACTCTTGCAGACATTGGTGTAGGCAAAGACTTTATGAATAAAAGTCAGATTGCACAGGAACTATCACAAAGAATCAACAAATGGGATCTCATCCTACTGAAAAGCTTTTGCACAGCACAAGAAACCACCAGCAGAGTGAAGAGACAACCCACAATGTGGGAAAAAATATTTGCCAGCTGTCCCTCAGAAAAAGGATTACCATCAAGAATGTATAAAGAACTTTAAAAAAAAAAGTCAGTCCTCTCAGATTTAAAGACCCAATCCACAAATGGGCATCCGAGATGAACACACACTTCTCAGATGAAGAAGGACAGACAGCAAATAAATATGTGAAAAAGTATTGAACAGCACTGATCATTCGAGAGATGCAAATGAAAACTACACTGAGATTTCACCTCACCCCAGAAAGAATGGCTAGTTATAAGAAGTGAACCAATAATAAACGCTAGAGAGACTGCGGAGAAAAAGGAACCCTTCTCCATTGTTGGTGGGAATGCAGGCTGCTGCAAGTACTGTGGAAATCAGTGTGGGGATTCCTCAAAAACCTAGGATTGGAGGTCCCATTTTACCAAGCAATCCCCCTTCTCTAGATCTTCCCAAAAGAACTGAAAACATACCACAGTGATATATGTGCACCTATGTTTACAGATGCAAAGTTCATAATAGCCAGATCTTGGAAGCTGCCTAATTACCCCTCGACTGAGGAATGGAAGAGAAATATGTGATATTTTTATATGATGGAATACTGCTCAGCTATAAAGAATGATAAACTATACATTTTCATTCTTACGTGATTGCATGTATGCATATAAAAATTAGTTAAGATTGTTGAAGAAAAATGGGCCTGGTATAATTTTCTTTGCTTTACACTTTTAAGCATGTTCAATCACCCAGAATGTAGTCTATTTGAAGAATGTCCTGTGGGCAGCTGAGAAGAATGTGTATTCTAATGTTGTGGAACTGAACACTCTGTAGACATCTACTAAGTCCATCTGTTCCCAGATTTCATTCAATTCTGATATTTCTTGGTGATTTTTTTTGTCTTGTTGATAGTTCTGTGTGTAACAGCAGTACATTGAGGTCCCCATTACAATGTGTATGTCTTGATTTTTTTTGCGTCAATTAATCCTTCTTTTATACAGTCACGTGTACTAGTATTTGGTGCATATATACTTATGATTGTTATCTTTTTCTCTGTTACTTTTCCCTTAAGATAACAAGTATGTATTGACCTTTGTCTCTATTGATCGGTCTTTGCCTAAAGTTCACTTTGTCTACAAATAGAATAGCTATCCCTCCTGTTTTTCTGGGTTCCTGTCATTGTTTTACATTCTATGACTTTCATTGTGTAAGTTTCTTTTTGAGATAATTGTTTCTTGTATGTAGCATATTGTTGAATCCTTTTTCTTGATCAATTCTGCCAGTCTGTTTCTTTTGATTAGTGAATTGATACCATTTACACTGATAGCAATTACTGACATATATATACTTTTCAAATCTTTTCATATTATTTTCCTATTGTTGATACCCTGCACTTCCTCTCTGTTTAATTGCTTGCTTTGCCTGGTTGATTCTTCCTATTGGTATTCTTGGAATTATGGTCTTCATTATCTCTGTCTGAAATACATTTTAGAATATTTTGGAAAGCTGGTTTGGTGGTCATAAATTTCTTCAGTGTTCTTTGTCATGGAAGTATCTTACTTCTCCATTGCTTGTGAAAGACAGTTTTGCAGGGTGAATTAATCTGGGTTGGAGCTTGTTTTCTTTTAGGACTTGAAATCTGCCAAAGCTTTGTGTGAAATACTTCAATACTGAAATACTTTGTGTTGAGGACTTCGCTGTGATTCTGATGGGCTTTCCTTTATAGGTGATACAGCTTTTAATGTTCTGTACTTTAGTGAATTTCTGGAATCTTGATTATCATATGCTTTGATGTAGGTCTGTTTTTGTCAAGGCTAATTGGAGTAATATGTGCCTCACTTATCTGTATGGCAAATTCTTTTTCTTCCCTTGGGAATTTTTCTCCCTTTACTTCTGAGATGGGTTTATTGTGCTGTTTGTGATCTCTCCTACTTTTTCTTGGCTCTGATCAATCTTATGTTGTTCTTCTTTGCATCTTCTTGCAGCTATTAGAATGACTTTTCATACTCTTGTTCTTTTTAAGAAATCCACCTTTTCATGATCACTAACCACAGTCCTATTTCTAGATATGATATACTGTCTAACATCGGTTCATTTTGATAGAAATTTTAATCTGCTGAATAGCTGATTTAATCTGTTTCATGGATTCTCTTTCTTTCCTACGTTGGACTTTCATAATTTCCATCATTTTCCTAATGTCTTCTATATTTTTGCCTGTGTTTACTCTAGATTCATCATGCAAGTCCTTCATTATGATCATCTGTTTTTTTATTTGTTTTCCTGAGAGATCATTCTTAATCTGATTTTCTCTATAGCCTCATCCATTTTAAATTCTACTACTATCATTTCAGAAAATTTTGATAGGTCTCTTCTATTTCATTGTTCCCTGGACTTGTTCTGGTTGGGCTAGAGATCTGGGATTGTATTTTGCTTTTCTATCTTGTCATTTTCTTTCATTTGCATTTATTTTCTGTGTTGATGTTTGCAGATTGCTTATGGTAGGGAGCTTTATCATTAATGTTAAGGCTTCCCTAGGAAATGTCTATTCCTCAGATATATCTTCTAGGTCTTTCTGTGTCTCCCAAGGTTCTATTTTCCCAATTTGCTAGGGAGGAGAAGTTGTTATGCATTTGGCCTGGCACTCAGTCCTTTGATAGTAGATTATAGTGATGATTATGACCCTAGAAAATCACATCATTGTCATACAAGGGAGAACAACAAATTGCAACAGATATGACATCCTGGCTAAAGTAGTACAATTGTCAATAACAGTCGTTGAGGTCTGCAAGCACTCTCTAAATTCTCAGGGGAAACAATGAAAAGAGGATGCAGAAAATAAAAGATAGAGTCAGAAAGCTGGGGACAGATGGGAGGAAGAGACTGATTAGCCACCTCAATGCATTTATTTCTGCACTTGTCAAACAGCACCCCTTTGCTTAATTAGCTTGCTTCTTACATCCTGTATTCTCCCATGTTCTTGAGACTAGAATACCTGTTGACTTTCAGCACTCCATGCACTCACGGCATTTCTCAGGCACTCCATGCCCTTGGGGCACTCCTGTTCAGGCATATGTGCTTTTGGTTCCACAAGTGAATTATCACTAACTCAGTGGTTCCCAGCAAACTATGGTATCAAACACAGCCTAGAAACTAACAAACTGTGATAACTATTAATTTAGTACCTTTAACCATAGGAGCAAGATCTACATTTTCCAGGAATTTGTATGCAATGACTTTCTCCTTAGTAGAGTGATTGTAAACTGTGAGGGCAATTTAACTGGGATAAATAAAAGATGGAGATAATTGAAGAGAAATATAGTAGAAACAAGACTGAAGGGCAATAGATGATCACTCAAACTGGAGAAGAGAACAGGAGAGAAAGAATGGAGATAAAGCAAAAGAATATCAAAGTGAACCAGAAAGACTAGAGACAATGCTCACTTACATCAAAACATCAAAAAATCAAGAAAAAAAAGTCGAGGAAAGAGAGCAAAAAGAGATGTATAAAATAAAATAAACAATAAAAGTAAAAACATAAACAACAAAAATAGACCAAAAAAGAATATAAAACAAGCAAATGAATGAAAGATAAAATTTCTCTGGTGTCCACTGTTCTGTAGTAGTGTCCAATTCAGATCCCAAATATGTGCTGGGTAAACCTGCCAAGTTTTCAGTAGCATTAGTGCTGGGTGTGTGGCTGATCTTAGCCTCCCAATGTGGAGGATGTGGGCAAAGTCTACAACTGGCAACTTTCTGGAGTCCATTGGCAGTTCACCCATATCTCTTTGTCCTGTTTGTCTCTGCATCATTTACCCAGTTGCCCTGGCACTCTCAGACAATGATATCCTGAGGCTGCTTCCAGCCCTGTATACATTTGGTCCCTTCTGTCCCGTGCACAGCCTCCTCTTTTCCATCTGCTAGCAAATCTCACTCCTCTCACACTGCTGGGAGTGAGTGTGGGGAGCATTTTTGGCCAACTCACTGCATCTGCTTCCACTCTGGAGACCGCCAAAGACTCCCCAAGTCCCAATTCTCTCTTCTTTGTCTGGGCATTGGAAGCAGGGTGAGGGGAGTGCTAACTTTCCACTCATTCACCACTGCAGTCCCAGGCTGACTAAGCCTTCTTGCTAGCTCTCTCTCTCTGTCTCTCTCTCTCTCTCTCTCTCACCTAGGAGAAGGGCAGAAGTTGTTGTAGTATTGCTGTTCCACTCACTACCTTCACCACCACCACTGTGGTCCCTAACCTTGTTGTTGCTACAGGTTCCAGTTAACTGCTCTGACATATAACAAAAAAAGACATGAAAAACTTGGTAACCCATTGGGAAGGGAATACATTCCTGGCCACTCATTCCTGTGTGTATCGGTGAAATTTGCTGTCCTCTGTTTTGGAGGGTAAAACAGGTGAGAAGCTTTATATCCCAAATTTATCTTGTATGGCTTGAGTTTGTCACATTATTGCAGTCCACCAGTTTTTTTATGGAATTTCCCACAATAAAATTCTTGTTCTGTGCATAGCCGAAGGTTCCAGAGTAAGCCCTGTGGGCTGCTGCACCATTTTATAAAGTCTTATGTCTATGTTTTGTTTGATCTACAAATATCTCATTTCAGATTGATTTTGTAATCATGATCTAAGTCTCTCCCTTTCTTTCAATTACCTGTGTTCTTATTTGATTTTCTCTGAGTGACTCAAATGTGGCTCCTCCTCTACTCAGCCATGTTGAATCCCTCCATCTGATGACTTTTGAAAAACAAACATAACATTCATATTCACCTGTTAGTCAATAAAAGATAACATTAACTTACATTGCAAACACCTAATCACTACATGAAAGATATATTTTCTACAGTGTATAATTAAGTATTGATTTTTTTTGCTTTGTATAAATTTTGTGAGATATCTTTGCCCTACCAACATTGTATATTTGTGGCTGTATATTTAATGCTTTGATATTTATCCATAGTATCAGGTTTTCTCTGAAGATAATTCTCAGAAGACAAACTAGTAGCAGTTTGTGCATATATTTAATTCAATTTAACAATGTCAAATTGTACTCCAAATTTGTTTATCTTCCCATTAGTATCCCATGACGTATCTTCTATAATTTTGACATCAGTTCCATTCACTCAATTTGCATTTTTTCTTTTTTGTCAATCAAGGTTCAAATTTGGATATAACAATACTTTTTTCTCACACAGAAAGAATTGCTTTTTTAGTCTCTTGAGGCTGCTACAACAAGATGTTAAAAATGTTGTGGCGTTCAACTTATAAATTTATTCACTCACAATTTAATAGATTACAAGTATAAGCTCAACTTTTTGCTAATTCCAGGTTCCCTCAGAAGGTTTTAGGCTCCTTTCCCTCTGAAAAGCCCAGGTGTTCCCTGGTTTGTGACAACACAATTTCAATCTCTGTTTGTTATGTCATCACATGGACTTTGTCTTATATGTTTCTGTATCTTTTTCTATATATTATAGACATTGTCTCTGTTTCTAGGGCCCACTCTAGTCCAATATGATCTCATTTTGATTCTT
>RJWM01014112.1:0-51417 GCA_004363535.1 Dasyprocta punctata | reverse complement strand
CTGCGGGGCAGGCCCGGGCAGGTCCCAGGCCTACAGTGCCGGGAGCAACCCTGCTGGGTGGCGCGGTCTGCACAGGAGCTGTGGGATGTCACAGGCTCGAGCCGAGCCGCGCGGCTGAAGAATGGAGCTGCCGTGCGCTCTGCACTCTGGGGGGGGGGCCCAAGCTCTCCAGGTCCCTGCAGCTATGATGCTCAATTCCCCGGTGAGCAGCTCTGGGTTCCTGGGCTGATTTGGGCTGGGCTGCGTACCTCTGTGTCCTGCGCGGCTGGCCGGCGTTTCCCTGAGGTTCGCGGCGTGCAGGATCGCGGGACCCGATAGGCCGGGTCCCCTGCGCAGCAAGGAAGGGCGGCCTCCCGGGGCGTGCAGGTGGAGTCTCCTCCTTTACTGGGTGGGGGCGAAGGCCTCCTGGTCCCAGGGAGCTGTGCTGGGCACCGCGCGGGACGCGGACCCAACCCTGGTTCTGTCCGCAAGCTCGGCCCAACAGCCGTTTATGAATTCTGACTCAGTAACATTTGTAGACCCAAAGGCATGTTTTTTCTGTCCTTTTGTAGTCATTAATTCTCAAAACTGGCATGAAAACTTACATCAGATTCTGACGTTATACCTTATCGCCATTCCAAAACCTTAAGGTTTAATTTTTATTATTTCTTAATTTTGTATTTGTATTTATTTCCATTATTTTGAGCTAAAGTATACATTTAAGTTATTATTAGGCTTGGGAGTGTAGCTCAGTGCTAGAGCACTTGCATAGCACTGCAAAAAGAATTTTTGTTAGCCAGGCATGGTGAAACATGCCTGTAATCCCACCACTCTGGAAGGTGAAGGAAGGCAAGAGGATCACAAGTTTAAGCCCAGCTTGTATAATTTAGTGACTTGGTGGGAGCCTGTCTCAAAATTTAAAATGAAAGAAGGATATGGGTGTATCTCAGAGTGAAGATCCTGGGTTCAATCCCCAGGATCACAAAAAGTTATTGTCCATGTATTTTATTGAGTATCCAATATGTTTGTAGTGAGAGGATCGTCTAAAGTAACCAGTACACCATAGACCCAGAAGTCCTCAATTTCCAAAATTCTTTTTGTTTTTTAAAAAAGGGAGAATTAGCAAATGACTGACTTGAAGGTAAATTTAAGAGGCCACCAGTAGTATGCAATCATGTATGCTTTGCCTCTGCTGGCATGTTTTTCTGTAAGGGTATCTCCTTCATATTTTCTGGACTACATCAATGGGCAGATGCCATTTCTGCCAACCCCAAATGGCAACTGAAGCATGTGCAGTCACTGCTTTTTTTGCCAACCTGCGTAGTTATTCTTCTTGTCATAGTTTTGGCAGGATAATCAATAGGACCCAAATGACAATCAATTCCATGCGAATGCACTTGGTTTCCCATCGATTTCGATGCTGACTCTTTGGCAGAATAATGAGGAAAATCTGATGCCAATCATTGCCTGTGAATGCCACTGCACATCATTTTAAGTGACTGAACAGCATCAAAAAGATTAAGAGAGAAACATGCTGGCAAAAAGACAGAGAGAGGACAGAGCAAGCCTCAATGCTGGAGATGAAGAAAAATATGTTAACGGAGTTGTGAAAAGAAAAGTTTGGATTATGACACTCCTGTGATCCAGAACACCATGAAATAACCTTCTTAGGTTGGTACAGTGGGGGATAAAATCAGTCTCAGAGCCACATAACCGGAACAAGATTCCAAGTTATATTTCCCTAACAGTCATGATATTTAATGGCTTAATATTCTCAAGGAAATGTCAGCTGTAAGTCCCCAGTAGGAGGTGATATGTCTAATTGTTTTTTGGTTACCATATGCAATTTCCTTGAAGCCAAAGACCGCTTTTTTATTCACTCACAAAGTGCCCAAACATCTTCCACCATAGGAATACTCAATGAATAATTGATGGAAATATATGTTGTACCTTTATGTATATTATTTTTTTAATCTATGGACATAACAAGGTATAGTTACATTTTTCCAGACTTTTTCAGTTAATAATGCCATCTTTGTTTGATATATGACTGTCATGGCTTCTGTCTAGATGTCCCCCCAAAGCCCCATGCAGTCATAGGTGGGGATTTTTCAGAGGTGTCTGACTCTAGTGTGTGTTTAATTCATGGTGAAATGCTAGGATTAAGGGTGGGTAATTACTAAATCAGACCACTGATTGGTTTGGCACCACCCTAATCCAAATAGCTTAGATACAATATAAAGGACAGAATATAAAGGTCTTCTCCCTTCCCACCCTCGCTTGCTTTTGCTGTCCTCTGCCACTATGAACTGTTTCTCCTCTGGGATGCCCTTCTGCCAAGCCACCCTGCCTTGGACCTAGCATATTATGGACTGAAACCTTCTACAAACTGTGACCTAAATAAACCTTTCCCTGTTTAACTTTGCCCCAGCAATGAGAAAAAAGTAACTAAGGCAATGACAGTACTATCAGGCCAAAACAAGAATCACAATAGGTCCTAACAAGAAATAATGTTTAACAAAACAGTGAAACACACAACAGATTTCTACTACAGTATAAGCATTCCTTTATCCTTATGCCGTTTATCTTTGCCAAAGTTTTCTGTAGCATTCTAACATTTTTATTTACATATTTGAAAAAGGAATATATTTACATTAGTCAAAATTTAAAGTGATACGAAAAGACATGTATTAAGGTATTTCCCCCACCCTGTCTCTGTCCATCTCTTTATCTCCTACAGCATTTAAGTAAAAATCATACTAATTTTTTATGTTCAGCATCTCCTTGAGGAAATGCAAGCAAACATGTGGGGTTATTCTTGAGTTCCCCATTTCCCACAGAAAAAGAAACATTTATATATGGTGATCCACCCTTTGTTCATTTAGTATACACTGGAGTGTTCTTTCCTTGTTGATACTCACGGTACAATGTCCTAATTCTATTTTAGCAGCTGCATACTATTCCATTGCATAGATGTGGCAATATTTATTTAAGCAACCATGTATTTATTAACAAGTGGGTTGTATACAGTCTTTTGATATGACTAACAGTGCCACAGTAATGAAAAACATGCATCACCTCTTACATGTACTGTTGCATCTGTAATAGCTTCAAAAGTAAACACATTTATAATTCTGATACTATCAATTTGCTCTCAATGCAGTTTATGACATTTGCATTTCTGCCTGTAATGCACAAGAATACTTGCTGCCCACAACCACACTAATAGGATGTGTCATTATACATTTAGATTTTGAGAGGAGAAAAACAATATTTCGTTGCAATTTTTATTTGTGCAGGTATGATTGAGATTATGCATATTTTACAAGTTTTCAGAGGACATTTATATTAGTTTTCTGTTAATCATCTGTTTGTGTTCTTTATACATTCACTCATTTTATCAATCCATCTTCTGTTGCTAATAACACAGAGTGGGTAAATTGCAAAGAAAAAAATTCTCTATTTGGGCTCACAGTTGTGGTCCAAGTGTGAAAGGGTTCATCTGGTGATGGCCTTCTTGTTGGAAGAGTCTGGATATGGCACAGGAAATCACATGACAAGAGACAGGAAATGTGTATGTGTGTGTCTTTTGGTTTCACTTCCTCTTCCTATAAAGCCAACAGGATTGAATATGGGGGCCCTACCCCAATGACCTTGCTTAATCCTAATCACCTCCCAAAGGCACCACCATAGTGGCAGTAAGATTCCACCCTCTTAATTCCCCATGGTGGGGATTAAATATCAATGCAAGGAGTTTTGGGGAGACACAAACCATTTCCATACTCTGATACCACCCATACCATCCATGTTTCTTGAAGCAGTAGTCTGGTTTCTTTTTCATTTTTACATTCAAACCTCTAGTTGATTTACAACTTGTTCTAGTGTACAATTGTACAGTTTGGAGTATGGATCTAACTCTGTATTATTTCAGATCACAACCCAAAAGGTTAAAGTCCTCTTGAGCCTACTGATTAGAAATGCAGCTATTCTTATCATGTGGCTATATCATGTACCTGGGACTTTCTATTCTCTTTCACTGGTCCCATCCTTTATTCAAGCACTTTTCCAATTGCTAAGATATCATCATATGTTTCAATTTGATAGGGTTAGTGTGCTCATATTAGCTTGGATTTTCAGAATTGCCCTGTTACTCTTGCTTGTTTTTGTAAAGAGTATTTCATTTCTATGTTACTGTTTAAACTTGGATGTGAAGGCACAAAAGATGAAGCAGACTTCTGCATATCTTATAGGAACTTAGTTCTATAGATGATTTTTCTCCCCTTGTTAAAAAGTGCAACTGAGACAGAATGAACTTAATACATTTAGATGAATACTTTTTTTGTGATTCTAAAGTTAACTTGCATTGGTGAACAAAACTCAGCACAAGTAGGTGAGCCCAAAGTAGTCAGAGCTCCATCTTCCCAAATTTTAGCATAAACTAAACCAATAAGAGCTAAGCTCCTGGCTTGTAGTCTAAAAGCCTTGAGGAGAAACTTCCAGAAAGCAGTTGTATGGTTCTGATGGATAACAACAGAGAGACTCCATGACGTTTGTGAGGAAACCTGTACCCAGACTGGGGTAGATGTTTCATACATCCCATACCTTACCTTAAGCTACTCCTTCCTCCAAATAGAAAATGGCAAACCAAGCAACTAGGCATGGTCCAGAACATTAGCTGAGCCACAGGTATTCATCCTAGGGAAAACGCATCTGGGCAGACATGCCCGGGGAACGACTGGAGTGTGGGGAAGTCAGGAGCAACATATGATGAGAAAGTGCACTTGAACTCAATCTTAAAGGAAGAGAAAAAGCCTTCTGATAGATGAATTTGGCAAAAGCATTCTAGAGAGAAGAAAGAGCATGGAGGCCCAGAGTTCTGGGGTACATAGACATGTTGGGAACAGCAAGTCCTTTGATGGGGTGCGATAAAACCCACAGGGGCAGGTCTGGTGCCTGTATGGGCAAATAGATCTTGTGGTATTCTGTATGCCAATACTTGAGCCCTATGCCGTTTTGTTTTTGGTTCAATTCTACTATACCTGTTGGAATGGTCAGCTATTCTGAAGATAACAAGATATACTATAGTAGCTATTGTTTTCATAGTATCTTTCTTCAAAGTTCTGTACCAGTTCTGCTGCTTTGTTTTGATTGACTTTGTTCTGTTATATTCTGTTGGATTTTACTATCTTCAAAATAAAAAAGAGCCCTAATTCTAAGCCCATTTCCCTAATCTGTGCAAAATTAACAATCAGTGAAATACAGTATTCTTTAGCCTGTTTGGGATCATAAACTATCTTGCTTTCACATGGTAGAAATTTAAATAACACACATCTGTCTTTTCTGACCCAACTTCCTGTCCTCCACAAAGACAACTGTCACAGCTTCTTATGTGTCTTTTTGGAATTTTCCCTCCACGAATATGCATGTATTACGGGAATATGTCCTTTTTAAAAGGAGACTGTGCTGTGTTGTTTTGTAACTTGCCAGAGGTTTTTTTTCCCCCTCACTTAATTACTTATCTTTTCTATAACTGTTTTTGGAAAGTCACACCATTCTTTTGGATGACTCTTTAAAAAATTGATATGAAGACTTTTTCTCCATAGTGCATACTAAATAAACACACTCTTATAAGAAGGGAATTTAAACATTACAGTTTCAGGCAAAGATGCGTTTACCAATTTATATATAACAGTTTCTAGCTAAGGATTATCATACAGAACTAATCTGACCTGTACACCATGTTTAGATGACACAGAAATTCTTTGGTTTGCATATACAACCTAAGTGAGAGTTATGGCGTCCATGTCTTCAATCTGGAAAATATGTCATTTCCATGGGATCAAAACACTCCAGGTTTAGCCTTCACTTTTCTCCCAAGATGCTTTTCTCTGTTACACATTTAAAGACTAGTTCCAGGGCAAGGCAACAGTGAATCCACCCCAAAAAGTGAAGAAAATGCTGTAAAAGCAGAATTCACCTTCCAAGGAATGATGCTTTTGCACCCCACTGTGCCACCTGCCATCTATGGCCAAGGTTCTGCTACTTTGGGTGAAAACAGTGGGCCTTATTCTTGTATGCACTAGCATTGGTATTTATTACTCATGCAAACTTGTTTTCACAGATCAACTGATTTATTTTTCCATCTGCAAATGACTTCTGAGTATTTGGAATTGGGATAGAACACACCATGATTTTCCTCAGTAAGGTTAGTGTAGGCAGTTTTTCATGCAAAATCTTTTCACATAGTGGCAATGTTTTCAGAAACACATCTGGGTCTTTAAGTGATAGCGTGAGTCTGGGTGTGTCCAATCTGTGGCCTCTGGGCTGTTTGCCATCTTTTAAAACTGTTATAATAATAAAAACAGTTTTGTTATATATATATATATATATATATATATATATATATATATACATATATGTATAGTCCAAGATAATTCCTCTTCACTCAGTGCAACCCAGGTAAGCCAAAGTTGGGCACCCATGGGAGAGTTCATAAGGATGTAGATTTAGAAAAGGCCACACCAGCACTTCAAGTCTATATCACCCTGTTCATGACTTTCCAGTGTCCAGTGTATGTATGTAACTACCTCTGTGACACTAACTGATCCTTCTTCCTGGGTGAGCTAGAATTATTTTTAAAGGAAAAAGGGAAAATTTACAATACAAAGTACAGCAATAGACATCCTTTTACACACATCTTGAAACACTTGTGCAAAACTGTCTGTAGGAGAAATTTCTAGGAGTAGAATTACTGAGTCAAGGAATGTGTGCATTTACAATGTGAAAGCAAATGCTGAATTGTTTTTCCCAGACAACACACCAATTTACACTCCCATTAATGTGGAACAAGAGTTCTACACTCTCACCAACGAATGATAATAGCAAACACTTTCATATGTGAAAAGCAGTGATTTGTTTGTTTTAAATGCATTTCTTTAAATGTTAGTGAGGGATAAAAACGAAGGGGAGAATTTTTCATGTGCTTATGGTCATATGCTATTCTTTCTCATGGAAATGTCTTTTTATGTCCTTTATCCATTTTTCCCTTAACTCACTATCTCTTCTTTTATTGAACTGTAAGACTTAAAGATTTTAAATAAAGGTGGAACACAATCACTTTTAGAAAGTTCTTTTGTTTTATTGTATCAAATTGATATTATAGTTTGCCATTCACTTGGCTAATTTGCTCATATTTTGGGGATTTTTCAGCAATCTGGGCATAGGTTTCTCAGAGGCTTCATGAAGGAGAAAAGCTACTATAAAATATAAATCTTACAGATTCTTATAGGCTAGATCTCACTAAGGTAGCATTTCATTCCCTTTCTTTCTTTCTCTTTCTTTCTTTCTTTCTTTCTTTCTTTCTTTCTTTCTTTCTTTCTTTCTTCCTCTTGTCTTCTTCTTCTTCTTCTTCTTCTTCTTCTTCTTCTTCTTCTTCTTCTTCTTCTTCTTCCTCTTCCTCTTCCTCTTCCTCTTCCTCATTTTCTTCTTTTAAATTTGAAGATTAGGCAGAAAATAACAGTAACCTGGGAATTTGACAACAAAAAGATCATAGAAATCGTATGTTCTGAAAATGAAATAAAAATTTAATATCAACCTTTTTCTAAAGTAGAAAATAAAAGACATGCCATTATTGTATTAATTTCTCTGAAACAGTGCTTTGATTTCTCTCTGAAGTTCAGGAGTATTTCTTCTTCTTTCTCTTTGAAGAATACATACTTGGCCTCTGCTTGTTGATGATGATAGTCTCTTTATCTGCCTTGAACTTTCCACTCACCTTTGACAGAATCTGAACTCCCCAAGTGGGCATTCATGCCCTTAAGACCTGGCTTTGAGATACCTTTCCAGTTCTGTCTGTATTCTCTAATGTGAAGTGGCTATGCCACCTGCAGTTGATGCTACATTTGTCTTTCTCTTGGCCTTTTTGTCATTTCCCCTTTCCTTGGTGAATCTTCTACCTATGGCCCACTTGGTTCTCAAGGTCAGCCAAGTCCAACATCTCTTTGAAACCTTCTTGGCTACTTTACTCTCATCGAGTCCTCCAGACTTCACCCTCCTCCACTGTCTCACTCTTCCTTAGTTTTTCATTCAACCTCTTTTACGAATGTGCTTTGTTCCCATACTATATTATAACTCTTGAGGTTGAATTCTGTGTTAGATATTTATTAGTGTTCCCTTTCTTCTCATAGAGACACTCACATGCTAAGTACTCAAACACTGAATGACACAAGTAGGGCCTTAGCATATTTTTGACCCATAATCTGAGGACATTCTCTGATTTTTCTACTTAGAGATGATTGCTTCTTTGCCTTGTCTTTGGGAGCCATATTTTCCATTTATCCCTTCAATACTAGTGTTCTTTGAGGGTTCGGTCTTTGTCCTTTTGTTCTATCCATCCTCTTGGAAAATCTTACCCGCTTCGTATTTTTTGCTGCTGGTGAGCTAAAATCTCTGGAGCTATTTCTTGGCTCACCTGGCTGATACTAGCAAGCCTATCAGACATCTGTACCTGGATATGCCTGAGGTACTTCAAACTCTCAATCTATGTGAGATTGAATTTTTCACTGACCCTTAGTCCCACTCTTTTCCCTGTGTTCTCCATGTCCACTGAGGCCTGACTACCCTCTCAGCCATCCAAGCCAGAAATCCAAGGGTCACTCCTGATTTCTCCTTCACCCTCAGTCCATCCCCACATGGAATGAATTATCAATATCTGCTGATATGAACTCCAAATGTCAACTCTTTCCACCTTGAGTTAAAACTATCAGTGTCTTAGCTCATGTTTATATCATGTCTGGATAACTGTAACCTCTTCCTAACTAGTGTCTCTGACCTTAATCTCATGGCCCACAACACCTTCCAGAATGATCAGTATCCCCTGCTCAAATCAGCTCCTCAGCTTTTTGTTGCCTAAAGGATGAGTCTTTAATCTTCAATCTAGAGTACAAAGCCCATAGATTTCCATCCTTGCTTTCTCTTCCTGCTCTGTCTCTCATAAATCCCACTAAACACAACAGCAACACACAACTTCTATGGTAACCCCTATATCCATCCTATTATTGCTTTGTTTCTTGGTTCTAATGCTCTCCAACTTTCTCTCCATCTAGCTACCTCTATGCATCTGCTAACACTAGATGCAGGGTCCTCTCCCCCAAGAAGGAAATGCACTTTCTGATCTCTCATTGCTCCCAATTCCTTTCCTTACTAACAACTAAGCAATCCCCTGCCCAAATCATTATGATTTAAATAGGATGTAGTATTCTATTTGTTTGTGGCATTTCTCCTTTACTGTGTCTGGTTTCTCACTCCACTGCAAGCTCCATGAAGACAGGGCTTCTATTTTACACATTTTAGTCCAACGCACACTAAGTGCCTAGTTTGCCAAAGAAAAAATCACCAATTTTGGCTTCTCAGTACATAGACAACAATTGAAGTGATACATAGATGAGATTGAGAATTTTAGAATCCAGCTTCTAAGGCCTATGAAAAAGTGAGTCTTTGTGGGTTTATCTGGGGTAAAGTTTTAAGAAATTGGTGTGGATATCATGACATATTATATACGTTTGACGCTTAGTTTGACCTTTTGTAACTTTTCCTGGCTAGACCTTAACACAGAGTCACAAAGTGGGAGGCGTGAACTCTACACCTGTTGCCAAATGATTGTGGTATAATTTAAATGTGGATGGCTGTGGACTGCCATATAAAGTCAGATTTGTTTGGATATTGTTTCTGGAATCAGACCCCAAGCTGCCCAGTGATGAGGGGAAGGACAAGGGTAAATCAGAAGGAGCCAAATGACTGTCAGGATGAAGAGGTCAAGAAAACTGGAGTCGGAGAGGAACAGATACTAAAACAGTACTGTCTCTGACTTCATGTCACTGTTACCACAGACCGTAGGACAATATTTCTTAAAATGGTTACTTAAGAATCATAGCAGATACAAAAGAGAAAACTGGGCATTTATGTCTCTTTTCTTGGTTTTTAGTTAGGAAATATGATAAATTCAACCCGACAATTGTCAGCAGTCTACCCTATCTCAAATCACTGAGTGCGAATGCGTTCTCCAGGTAATTTGGTTGCCGGCTTCTGTCTGCTTTTGCCCCCTAGTGGTCATTTGGAGTTGCTGACACTTTCAATTTGGGCTGTTTTGAATCATTTTTTCACTGTTTGTTTGGGAAAGGCAAGTCGATTTTCCCTAGAAATAGAGAAAAGAGAGGATCTTTCTGTATAGATCCTTGCACTAGAATTTATGGAGTATATTTAGTTTCTTTTTATAACTACCCAGTAACTACCTACTCCTGAAAGTCTAGCTTAATCTACCAAGAAATATATCAACTCTTACTTTACACAAGCTTGGCCATGCTTTAAAAAAATATTGTGGCTTCTTGATTCTGGTAAAATGATTGACACATTGATTTTATTACTTTCATCCTGTCTAGAATTATTAATAGTTCGTTGTTCCGCTTGATCTTCCTTCTCTGTTAATCTTTGTGGGATTTGTGGTTTGTAATCGTTATGTAGCCAGCATTCTCAAATAATGTAGTTTTCATTTTACATTAATCTGAAATGGAATGTTATTGGGTAAAATACCCCTTAGGGGTATAATGAAAAGGACCCATTAATTTTCAGGGCAAAAGGGCTAATTATTCCCCTCCCCCCTTAAGTCTGTACTAATTGCTAATAACTTTTTATAGAATTGAGTACATGAAGCTAATTTTGATTTCCTCTTTCCAATGTACAGCATATCTAAAATGTTTGTTCAAAATAAGAAAAGGAGCTTTAGAAGGTCAGGTGCTTAGTAAATATGCTCTATAATATTACGGTTTGTAAATGAGTCAAAATTGAAAAAAATTGGGGACTCCAAGAGGGAATGCTTATGTTTTTAATTAAAGGGAACTGTAATTGGGTGGCCTGAACATTTTATGGTGCACACATGGAGTAATGGTTCATAGGAAACACTTTGTAACATCATCATAGAAAATAAAGGTAAGGCAGTATAGCATGTTGGTTAAGAGTATAGCACTGTTGTTACTGATTCTGAGAGAATTCCAGTTCCATTGGTGTGACCTTCTGGAAAGTTGCTTAACCTCCCTATTCCTTTAATCTGTAAAATGAGAAAAATGAAAGCAGTACCTAATTTGTATCCTTGTTAAGATTAAATGAGATAATGTATATAAAACCTTTTACATTCCTGGACATTAAGGCCAGCAGTGTTAGGTGTTGTCTGATCAGGAAGGTCTGGCTTAGTGCGTATAGAAAGCCCTTCTGGACCTCATCCAGGTCCAGAAGAATCCACATTTGTAATCCCATGGAGAAGTTATTGGAATTCTAACAAGTTAATTCCAATCTATCGGATCCGGTGCAACCCGTGGCAAAAATACACTAAGGCATATTTGTAGTTGTGGGGAGCCAAGGGGATCCGAAGTCCAGCTAGAATGTTTGCTAACCTGAATAGAGGCCTTGACCCAGGTCCAAATCCAGATTTTATTAATTCTTGGCGAGGAGAGTGCCTTGGGGATGAGTGACTGTGAGAATGGTGAGAAATACATGAGCGCCGCGAGCTGGACTAGGTAGGAGGCCTGAAATCATCTCTGCAATATGCAGAGAGAGTGATATGCAGAAAGAGTAATCACAGATTGGGGCAGTATCTAGTGTTTCGGGGTCGGTGCTTCAGTTCCCATGTGTAATCCAAGCCCCGAGAAGCCATAGCTTTATTTCTTCTTTTCTTTTTTTCTTTTTTTTTTTTTTTTTGGTACCGGGGATCAAACACAACCTCGCGCCTGCCAGGCAGGCGCTTAGGCCACTGAGCTAAACCCCGGCCCCATAGCTTCATTTCTTGAGGCTCATTCTCAGCTGACTGTGTGGCTTCACTCGGCCTGACTCACACATGTTACTTGGGAGCCACAGGCGGGACATCACTGACCTGTTGCATTGTTTCAAAGACTACACACCAGCACCTCAGCTAGACCCATTTGCATTGCTTAAATCCAGTTGAGGAGATAAGGAACTAGCCAGCTCTGTACATATCAATACACAGAGGAAGGACCAAAAGTTCTTCTTTCAAGAAGACTTGTCCAGGTGGTCCTCCACAAGTGCCCAGTCATCTTAGGTCAGAGAATTCTAAAAGAACATGGGTAGTCATTGACTGACCAATCATTGAGCCATTATCAAAGTGGGTGTCTTGAGACAGGGTCTCACTACATAGCTCAGGCAGGCCTTGAACTCACTACATAGTACAGGTTGGCCTCAGACTCACAGTGATCCTCCTGCCTCAGTCTCCCAAGTGCTGGCATTACAGGAGTGTATAGGCCCACTCACCCACTCAAAGTGGTTTTGAAGGACTGCTGAAGCATCTACTCCCATCTTTATCTTTTTGTAGTTGAGAAAAGAACAGTGTAAAGCTGTTAAGAAATTATACAAGACTCTAAGACAATTCTGAGATCTGAGCTGAGACTTAGATTTCGTTGGACTCCTGTTTTTGCAGTACACTTGCTACATGGCACCACAGCTCTGCTCACATGGCTATGGTAGTGTAGCAGCAATATTATCTCTCATGGGGCATTTTGGAGGTATTTTTATTGCTGAATGACATTTAAGTCACATTCCTCCTCCTTTTCCTTTTTTCCACTGAGTATTGAACCCAGGGCCTTTGCACTGAGCTATCTCCCCACCCAATTTATATTTTTAATTTTGAGATAGGGTCTAGCTAAATTGTTAAGTTGCCCAGGCTAGGCTTGAACTTTTGATCGGTCTACCTCGGCCTCCCAGAGTGCTGGGATTACAGGCATACACCACCATTACCAGCTATCCTTTTCTTCTTAATATTCTTGCTTATGATCAATTTAAACATCGGGGACCTGGATGAGTATGCTCTATCCCGAGAGTAGAAGAATGAAACACTTCCTGATACTGATGCAAAAATGGCCTAGAAAGTCGGACACTGGTGAAACTTGAGTTTGGAATAGTCTCTGGGTATTTAATTTGGGAACTAGGGATTCTCAAGACACGTTTTTCTTTTCACCCTTTCTCTTCCTTCCAGTTTAATGAGGTATAACTGACAATAAATTCGTATATACTTAAGGTATACAGTGTGCTATTTTGATACCTGTATGTATTGTGAAATGATTACCACAATCAAGCTAATTACCATATCCATCACCTCATATACTTACTTTTTTGTATGTGTGATGAGAACACCAAGATCTACTTTCTTAGCAAAGTTTAAGTACACATTAACTACAATTACCATGCAGAATATTAGATCTTTAGAATTTACTCATCTTATAACTGAAAGTTTGTACCTTTTAACCAAAATTCCCAGCCCCAGGATTCTACCATTCTACTCTCTGTTTCTGTAAACTTGCCTTGTTTTAGATTCTACATATTAAATGAGATTATGCAATCAGGATTTGTCTTTTGTTGCCTAGCTCTTGCTTAGCATAATGTCCTCTAGGTTTATAACAAATGTCAGAATTTTCTTCTTTTACTATTAATAATACTTAATGCTATTCCATCTCTCATTCAACCTCCCCCCTCAATTTTCTTTATCCATTCTTCTGTTGATGGATGCTTGGGCTGTTTCCATATCTTGGCTATTATGAATAATGTTTCAATAAGTGTGAAAATGTAGTTATATTTGACATACTGATTTCATTTCCTCTGGATATATACCTAGAAGTAGGATTGCTAGATCATATGGTAGTTCTGTTTCCAATTTTTTTGAGGAACCTCTGTAATGTTTTCCATAATGACTGTGCTAATTTACATTTCCACCAACAGTGTACATGGATTTTCTTTTGTTCACATTCTTGACAATTATCATTTGACTTTTTTTATAATTTCACTTCATATCACTCTACTTTTAATGAAATTTAAAATACATAGAGTATAGCATACAAATCTGAAGTGTGTTGAATTTACACTATTCATGCAGTCATTTAACTATCACTCAGGTCAAAACAAAGAAGATTCCAGAAAGTATTTCAGAAAGCCTCCTCACATCCCTTTCCAGTCAATACCAGCTCCTGATAATCATTATCGTGACTTCTATTGACTAATCTGTTCTTGAGTTTCATATTTATAGAATAATATACACTTTTGTATAGTATTTTACTTAACATTTTGTCTAAGAGACTCATCCATGTTATTGTATGAAACAATTGCTTTCCATTATTGCTGTCTACTTTATGAGTATTTCACAGTTCATTTATCCCTTGTTCTGTGAATGGATACTTGAGTTGATTCTGGTGTAGAACTATTGTAACTAAAGTTGTTAATGAGATTTTCGAAAGTCATTCCTTTGGAAACATGCCCTCTTTTTAACAGTAAAGATATACAGATACTAGAATCAAGAAGATAAAAATTGGAAAATCTTAAAATCAGTTCACCATTTCCTGTATAACAAGAATCTGTTGGTGTACAGACTTGTTTAGAAGTAATTAAATAAGAATAAAGTTTGCCAGGAAACCGAAATTCTTAATTGAAAACATTTTCATGGAATAAGAGTTATTCTGGAGTAAACAGTTTCAGACTTCCTGTTTCTTGCTTATAAGAAGGCCCATGTTATGATTTAATCTGAACTGTCCCTCCAAAAGTCTCATGTGTTCAGAGCTTGGGCTTTTGGAAGGTGACTGGATTGTGGGGGCACTATAATCATCAATGGATTAATCCATTAATGAGTTCACAGCGGAATGTACTGTTACAACGTGAGGTCTGGTTGAAGGAGGTGGGTTACTGTGTGACTTGTAAGGGTGTATTCTTGTTCTTGGATCCTTCCTCTTTCACTCTCTTTCTGGCTTTCTTCCTTGTTCTGTTTCTTGGTTGCTATGAACTAAGCAGCTTTGCTGCCATACCTTTCAACATGGCATTTTTGCCTTTGATCTAGCTGACCATGGTCTGAATCCCCCAAAACTGTGAACCAAATTAAACCTCTCCTCCTTTAAGTTTCAGGTGCTACAAATTTTATTCCAGTAATGTGTACAGTGACATACAGTGAAACATACACCTCCACAGAAGAAGGCCAGTCTCCTGGGGAATGAGATGCTATTATTCTAAAGAAAGCAGTTGTAATAACTTAGTTTTGAGTAGATAAGCCACTCCACATTTATCCATTTGCCCATATGTACAAGCAGTGAGTACTTTCATGGTTAATTTGTGTGCAATGAGACTCATATCTGAATAGGAATTACTGCTCTGCAATGTAAGCACATTTTGGGCATTTTCATCTGCTATGGACATTGGGTTTGGAAGATCATGACTCTTGGAAGCCTCAGTACCAACATCTATGAAATTAAAAGAGCATCTACCTTCTGTGGTACCAGCTTTGATTTCTTGCTTGGTATTATGAGCATTCATGCATGAACTATAACCAAAAGTTTATTGTAGTCTGCCTTTTGAGCAAGAAGATAGAAATTTCTGAGATATACTTTCTAACTATATCTCAGCTAAAGTGGCTGTGGGACCATGAAGAATTTAACATATTGCAATTTTAAAGGTTCAGTTTCCATTTCTAAAAATTGGAAATGCCTAATGCAGATTTAATTTTTCAAACCACATTTATGGAAGGAGTGAGGAATGGAAGTAAGGAGGGGTACCTACCCCCAAAGATGTCCTCCTCCGAATGTTCTGCCACCTTCTCCTCTTCCCTGAACAATTCCCTGCTGTTTCCTTTATGACTTAATGAATGCACAAGGCCATTCTATTTACTGTTTTCAGTGGCTTGAGCTATCCATGTGGCTTCTTTCCCTGGGGGAATTTCACAGATAAATTATTGCATACAATTACATAAAATAAATTTAAACTGAATAGGGTGAGTAGTAGGTAGGCTAGTCTTTCTGAGTGTTTCTACAGAGTTAATCCCTAGTGAAGAGGGAAAATCACTGCATATAAATGAGATCTCGCTGCTGTCTAAACCAGCTGATAAATGATACCATCTTCTGGAAAGGAATTTTCAATGCCCTTGACACTTGTCCCACCCACTTAGCCAAATAGCCATCTTCCATTCTGTACTAGCTTTCCCACACAAGGAGGAGGTTGGTTGAGGGGTTGCCACCTTTCCCCTGTGGTAGAGGGTTCTAGCTGATGGATTTATACTGTAAACCTGTTTCTCTAGGTGGCCAAATAGATCACATTTTTAGGACACCAATCATATTAAGGATCAATCTGTGGCCTACATCAGTGTTCTCAAACTTGGCTGCACATCAGAATCCTCTGAAGAACTGTTAAAATGCTTAACACTTAGTCATCCCAATGTTCAGGTCATTCCAAAGTATGGCTAAGTTTGGAAACCAGTGGCCTAAATCCTACATTGGTACTTTGCAAAATCTTTGTGACTATGAATCCCTAAGGTCTTGTAAAAATGCAGGTTCTGATTCAGATTCTGCAATTCTAACATTTTGTGTCCTGAATCCTCTCATTAGCATCATAATCTAACTCAGTGATTTGCAAACAGTTTTTTCTAAAGCTATGAAATCCTTTTTTAAAATCCAATCTCACGGTAAAGCCCTAGATAAACAAGTAGGACTGTGATGGTTCCAGGGCTGAAGGGCCAGACTAGTCCATAAAGCTAACCAACCCTGATGGCAGTATGTACATTCCTTGTTAATGAATACATCATAAGCACTGTTACATTCTACCTGAAGTCAAGGCTTTTTTGCAAGGTGATGTCTATAATTAGCAATTGAATTTCTAGAAGTTTCTTCAGGATCCCGATTTGGAAATGTTGTTTGTCTTATTTATATAACCATAAATAGGTAGTCTCTACACATACAAACAACCACATTTGCTCCCATTGCCCAGCCCAAACCCTGAAGCATGTACAAATCTGACTTCAGCTTATCTTTAAGTTAATTCAGAGGAGATAATGTCAGATTGACTGCCCAAGTTCATAAACTAATTCAAACGCTTAGTGAAAGTCCAACAGTTAAAGTAGCATTACCAACATTGCCCATTTTCATTTTCTTTCTAAAGTCCGTTACCAGGCTTATTCATTCATATATTTATTATATGCCAACTTCTATGAAGACATAAGTTCCACAAGGTTAAGGGTCTGCCGTCTTGTCACCACTGTAGTACCACACTCAGTACTATGCCTGACACATAAGAAGTGTTCAAACAGATAGCTGCAGAATGATTACATGAAAAAAATCATCAAAAATTCCTGCTTTTCACCCAAACCGTACAGATCTGCATCTTTTCTGGATTTGAGTCCAAGTTGATCTCCCTATTGCCACCACTCTGGTTTCCAGTCTACTTTCAGCCTTGTGACTGTGTTGGCAGTCAAAGAGCCATCAATAACTCCAAAGAAAAATGTGAACTGAATATTTGAAGATGGAAGTCACTGCTATATATATGGTACTTGAAGCAAGAGAGGTAGAAAGTTGTCTGAGAGCATAGAGATGACCAAGGTTTGAGCCCTCATGAATTCAATAAAGAAGGAAATGATTTTCTATATTTTACCATACCTCCTCAGCATGCCTGTCTATCCTATGGACAGACCTGTACAATCTATCTATCACAAATTCCTTCAACTATAACATGATCTCTATATTCTTACTATTTTGTGGAGTACTTTGGACATATTCATTTATTAGTTTATCAATGTCCTCTTAAAATGTAACTTTTTTGCTACCAATGAAATTACAAATAAAACAACCCCATCACTCATTTAACTACATCAACCATCACTTAAAAGCCTCATAAAGTAAAAGCAATGGGGAAAAGGGTAAAATCAAATACCAAGTAATTTATTTTTAACTATTTCTTTACAGTGTTAATTTTCTATGAGATGTGTGCCAGTACAAAATTGAAATGATTACTAGATTTTTAAAAAGAAAAGGCAACTACCTAGAAATTAGAAAAAAATAGTTTTGCATTTCTAAAAAATTTCCACATTTTATTTTCCTATCAGGACTTCTAACTCCTAATTTGAGGTGATGACAAAAAAGGCTTGCATAGTAGTGAAAGAAATGGAAAACGGCAAGGTCAAAGTGTTAAGCTACCTGTGAAACCAAACTTAGTTTACTTGCCATTCTCTATTGGCTATGTCATTCAATAAGTTCTAAAAGGAAGCAAATCATCTTAGATGATAAACTGCATCTAAGATGGTACCCAGTGATCTTGACCTCCTAGTAGCCACACCCTTGTGTAGTTCTTTCCCCTTGTTCATGGACTAGACTTATTCACTGACTTCTAACAAACAAAATAGTACAAAAGTGATAGCCCGTCACTGTTATAAAATAGTGGCTTTCGTTTCAAACACTTTTTCTTTGGTTGTTCATCCCGGGTCAAGCCAACTACTAAGTCAGGAGGCAGCCCTGTGTAGAGACGAAAACTACCATATCAAAGGTTTGTTATTTTAAACTGCTAAGTGATAGATGACATTGTAATAAAGCAATAGATATGCAGTGGTGTTCACTGAAGATATGGCATTAGCTTTTTTCACAATCAACTATGTAAATGTGAGTTACTTTGACAGAAAGAGTACTAGTTTCCACAGTTTGTCATATACATGGAAATTAATCAACACTGCTTGAGGGTGAGTGCTTCATTTTTCTTCATATATCTATAGTCTAAATCCAGTAGATTTTCAAATAATCTTTTTAATTATATTATAGCACTCAATGGAAGCACCATATAGTAGACCAAAACTTCTGTGAACATATTACCTATTGGTTGCAGAGAGCCACTAGAGCTAGGAGTTCATTTCCTGTTCTTGGACCTTTTTATTAACCTATTTTAAGCATGTCTTAGGTTCTGTTAAGAAACACAGGCTACAACTTTTCCTCCCCAGGTAACAAAATCTGGTGATTCTAATTCTAGATAAATATTCAGATACAATCATGACAGTATTATTTCAAATGTGTAGTATTTTCGAGGACCATGTGAAAAACAATGATATACCTACAAGATAAAAATAGTTATGTATCAATTGATAAAGAGGACATGATGCAAAAATTGAAAGCCACAGAACTCTGGAAATTATAACACAAATAGGACTCAAGAAACAACTGAAATACACTCACAAAATATATTCACATAAGACCAGTCAAGCTTCTTGCACTCTGTTCTATGCCTGTCAATGCAGGTATACAAAGGCATTGTTGATGTTGTCCTTGTCCTCCACAACACTATTAAAAGGTCTTAGCCAATTGTGAGTAACACTATTCACACATGAAATAATTGAAGAACTAGAAGGCAACATAGGATATATTGCAAATAATATAGGTCCTGAAAACATGGCAAATGAAAAAAGAAGGAACCAAATGTACTAGGCAGAATTTCGAACACTGGATAAAAATACGTTCATGAATTAAATATACATTGTTAAATGAAATTTATGGGAGGACACTATTTTGGATTTAACTCCTACAGTAGGTCCAACAGATGAAACTAAACCAGAATAGAGTTACTCATGTTAAGTGCCATGCAATCAAACTGAACTTTAAAATAAGGCTGGGTTTCCAAAAATGAAGACTTTTCTGAAACAGATAGAGATAATTTACCACATGATAGACCCCTGAGTTCAAAAGGATTGAGATGAAACAAGCAATGAAGGAAAAAAACTGGCACATATTTAAGGAAGTCTAAACTGTTAAGTCACTAACAAGATTGATTTGGGGAGATTATAGAAATAAATTGCTAGGCAACAGAAACGTAAGTGAAAGGTGATTGAAATTAAAACACTCCCAAGTCTTAGTGTTATTTTGAAGGAAGATGGGGTTCTGATTAAATTTCAAATACAGTATGCACATTAGGAAATTAAGGTTAATCAGTAATAGAATAAACTTATAATATGTAATTGCCAAAAAGGAAAAACAAAGATATCAGTACATAAGGCAAGAAAAAAAAATAGGAAAAAAATGATTAGTGGACAGAAAAACTAATATAGAAGAAATAAAACCAAACATATCAGTAACTATAGATAACAAGAGCAAGCTCTTAAGGCTGCCTGAGACCGGACTGTAAAAGAAAACACAGTGAGGTTATATGCTGTTTAAGACACACAACTAAAATATTACACAGAAAGACTGAAGCAGAAGGATGTAGACTAAACGTTTGGCAAATATTAATCAAGAGAAAGCTATTATAACAACTATAATTTCAAGCAAAATGAACTTTAAAGGAAAAATCATAACTGAGGGTGCACAGAAACCATTCATTAATGAGACAATGCACTTGCAAGTCCCTAACAACTTAGTTTAAAAATAGAGACAGAATCCACAACCATAATGCAGGATTTAATGCATCATCCTCAGAAACGGATGGATTAAACAGGCAAAATAGTCACAAGAGCGTAAGACTGTTTTAATAATATTCACAAAATTTACTATTCAAATGTATTTGCGGGCTTCTCCTAACCTTGCATCTAACAACTATAGAAGATATATACTTTAAAGCATATACAAAACAAACATGTTCCACACACAGGTTACAAAGCAAGCCTCAGCAAACAAAGATTTTTAACATACGAATCAAGATTTGCAAACAAAAATCCCTGCAAATCCATATTTTGTGAAACCTTTTTTTTTCATACCAGGGACTGAAATCATCACAAGTTGGTGCTTGCCAGGCAGGCACTGTGCCACTGAGCTATATCCCCAGCCCTTTATGAAACTTTGTAACTAATTTGGAAAAAATCACCTAGTACCTGAAATTGAAAGAAAACAAAAATTACAAATCAAACTGAATTGTGACTACAGGAAAAGTTAGATGGAAATTTACAGTCTTCTATGAAAACATTAAAAAAGATGGTTTAAAAATATTAATGCACTTAAGAATCTGTAAGAGAAAACTTCAAGGGAAATAGGAGAGCAGAAATGAATGAAACAAAAAAAAGAGGGCGAGACTGAAAGGCTAATTCTTTGAAAAGACACAAAACAGACAAGTTTCCAACAAGAATTTAAAAAAGGAGAGAGAAAAAAATTAGGAATGAAAAATGAAACAATGATGCCATTACATTTCTCAAATAAGACATTACTATGGCAACTTTATAAATTTGAAAACAGAAGAAATAATGTTCTGGAAAATACTTGCTCTGAAATGTAGTGCACAGAGGGTAACTGCTGTGGTTGACTAGGACTGACATTATCAGGAACAATTTTACAAAAAAGAGGGCCTTTGAAGATAGGAGACATTGGAGGAAAGCATATCCAAAAATGAAAACGGAGAGATAGCTCAAGCAAACAGAAAAAGGTAATACAAGGCCATATTTAAGTACAGAGGTTCCCCCATCACCCCTTCAACCTTATATTAGTATCACCTGGGCTTAGCTATGACTATACTCTCAAGTATCTGTTATTTTAACTTTCATTCAGAAGTTTGGAACACTGACAATTAAATATACATAATGATTAAGAACTTGTGTGTATTTTCTGCTACTGTAATATTAAAGTTTCTTAGACTATTTTAACACTTTTAAATGACAAGCTTCAATCATTTCCTCCTCCCAAATCTTTGCATACTTAGAAAATGTAAAATAATTGTATTAGAATGAGCACACTGAAAAAAAAGGCAGCACTTCTAAAATCAATCAATACTATGGAATCAAACATTGCTGGGAAGAAAGGCCTTGGATATGTTAGATTTTCTGCATCACATCCTCTTCTCGGAAGTATAGGTAATCAAGAACTGACTATCCTTGAAAATGTAAGTCATAGGTGAGGAGAAAATACTTGCAGTGCATAAATCCAATAAAGGTCTTGCATCCAGGATATATAAAGAATTCCTACAAATTCATAAAGACAGCTGAATTTTAGAAAACACAGGTGATGGAAACATCTTACAAGAGCTTATCAAAATGGCCAATGAAGAAATGGAAGTGTTCAATATTATTATGTAGTTATAATCAGAAAGTAAATTAAAACAAGATACCATGAAACATCCATAGAATTGGAAAAAGAAAACAGACTGAGAATACCAAATGTTGGTGAGAATGTGGAACAACTAAAACAATTTTACATTGTGATGGGAGTACAAATTAGTATAAGTACTTTGGGAAAGTGTTAAGCAGTATCTTCTTCCTCTTCTTTTTCTTCTTATTTTTTTTATTTCTTTTTAAGACAGGGTCCCAGGCTGGCCTCGAACTTGTTTATGTAGCCCAGGCTGGCCTCGAACTCATGACAATCCTGCTGCATTTGCTCCCAAGTGCTGGGATTACAGGTGTCTACCACCATGCCCAGCAAGCAGTATCTTCTAAAGCTAAAGATATCTTGTTTCTCAGTAATTCCACACATGTGCTTACGCCTGTCAAAAAAGCATATCCCATAATGCTCACTGCAGCTCTGTGCACAGTAGCCCAAATCTTAAGATAATACAAACATCCAGCAGTAGAATGGGTAAACTGTGCTACATTCAGAGTAGAATCTTATATAACAACAAAGATGAGATGAGGCTTACGTTCGCTATGTGACCCTTGCAAACAGAAGGTCCATGAAACAGTCCATGTGTATGATCTGTGTATATGAAGTTCAATAATAGATTAATCTATGGTAATACAATGAAGAGAAATGGCAGCTCCCAAGGCGAAGGGTGTAGGGAGTGTGTGGTGTATGGCTGCTGGCCTAAAGAGGGCATGAGTAAAACTTTTGGAGTGCTGAAAATTTTCTGAATCTTATATAGCCTGTTGCTATACTGGTTTCTACATTTAAAACATTCAAGCTGGTCATTTAATATTTTGTGAATGTTTCCATGTGCAACTATTGTACTTCAGTAAGAAAGAAAGTATTTCAATTTGTGTCTTTTTAATTTCATTTGAAGGAGGAATGTATATTCTGCACAAGTCATTGAGAGTTGAAACATTACTATGTTAGTTTCCAAGTAAAATCAAACTTGCTTCAAATGTTTCATATTAAAGGTATGTAATGCCAAGATCTGGATTTAATTTAGCAAGTGTATAGATTTCTTACCAAACTATATCAATAAATGCATAGTTTGCAGAAAGGTGAACCACGGGTTGAGTTCTATTTAGGGTTTTACAGAAAAACCTCATTTCAATATAAAATGGAAATTCTAAAATGAAACAAAAATTTTGAGAGACATTTTTCCATAGAAGAGCTTGCTTTGTTCTCTCAAAATGCTGACCTTTTGAGAGGGAACATCTGAAGGTTT
This sequence comes from Dasyprocta punctata, assembly GCA_004363535.1. Lineage (NCBI taxonomy): Eukaryota > Metazoa > Chordata > Mammalia > Rodentia > Dasyproctidae > Dasyprocta > Dasyprocta punctata. The sequence continues at coordinate 28,335 of RJWM01014112.1, read as the reverse complement.
GGGCGGTGCCCTGTCAAAGCCTTTTAAGGCTTGCCTCATGCAAAGTTTAGGCTAATAAATGCATATACTGTAGTTAGAAAGCCATCTCTACCAAAATTATAGGTTGTTGTGCAGAAAAGAGAGGGCTTTATAGAGTCACTCATTTTGGAACAGATCAATTTATGCTTTTACTGGGTTTTTGATGACTCATCAAGAAGGAAAAAATTGATTGCAGATAATATACTGCACCTATTGTTAAAACGCTCCTTAAATCAAGTGTAAAAATTAAGGCACTGGGACAGTGCCTTAGATTGCATTTATTCAATCCAATCCAGAAAAGAAAGAAAAAAGAGAATATGTACTTACTAGAAATCACGAAGGAAGAAATAGATGCTTATTTCCTTTTTAAATGAAATCCAGACCAAAAAAAAAAAAACCTCAGCTGAAATCTTTGTATTTCATGGATTTCAGAGGTTTGAAATATATGAAAGTTCTATTTCTGTAGCCAACAGTGTATCCTGCTCATAATAAATGATATTTGTTTCTGAAATGGCCATAATAAAATTGTAACCCTTCAGGTTTTAGGCTACCCCCATTATTTTGTGGGGTGTGGAGTTGTGTCCTTGCATAAGGTGGGTTGCCTCCAATTACCTCAGGAGCAAGATGGCATAGAAATATGTTTTAGAACTGTCATAACAACCAAAGAAGAGCATCATAACGCACCGATTTGTAATTGCTCTATTTATTAATACATATATCACAAATGTTCACGATATCATTGCATTCTTGTTGGCATGCTAGACAGAGGCATTATTTTTGAAGATCTTTCAAAAATATTTTGACTTTTGTTCCCCCTTCACACTCATTTTTAAATTGATCTGATGAGGTCCTGGAAGTCTGTAATGTCAATGCAAGAAAAAAATACAGAAAGAAGTAAAATAATAGCAATTAATTGGGAAAAAAACAAAGATAATATCATTGCCGTGGCAGGAAGCAACAGCACAGCTTTGTAACAGGATTTTACAGGTTTCAACTGAGAGGCAAAGGCACACTTAACTGTCTCTACACACCCAGGTACAGAACAATAATGAGCAAGGAGGCCACCTAATGCTCAACAACAATTTCCATCAGGCGTGACACATGCTTTTTTCTCCTCGTGAGCAATTACTGATGTGTCTCTTTACATGTCCTAGGCAGCCTAAAAAAGGTAGGAAAGAGCCTTAGCAAAGGGAAAACCAAACCAAATAAGATTAAGCCAAAAGAACAGATAACTATCATCTGCTTATCTATGTTAAGGTGTGTGGCATTAATGGACCACAGTGAGGGGCTAACAGGCGGCTCCCACACTACATGCAGGCCCCAGGGGGCCAGTGATGGTCTGATAACCAGTCACCTACAATGAGCTGCAGTTGGACCAAGTACACTGGAGGAGCTGGCACGCACAGGGCCTCAGGGTGGGGTTCACTAGGACTAGCTGCTGGGGGACCTGGTTACACTCTGTGGCACAACAGGGTTTCACAAGATAGACACTACACATGATGCGGGCTGAAAGGTAGAGAAGAGATGGGGTAGGAGGGTCAGTTGCACGCAGGGGTGGAGAAGTGGGAACAGGGCAAGTGTATTATGTACTGTGCTCTAACATTCTTTGGAAGTCTTTCAGAGATTGCTGTAGTTCCTTTTTAACACAGGTCTCTTCTTCCAACGTTCTGTTCTTGAAAGACTGAGAAGAGAAATTAAAATGTGTCAGTGATTCACCAAGTTGAAAGGAGCATTTCCATATTTCCCACAATAGCATCCATCAAAACTCATCCTCGGAACCATGGAAATGAGATTTTTGCAGGTGGACAAGTGCCACCAAGATTAGGCACTTAAAGTGGCCATGCAGTCCTCTTGGCCATTTGAAAGTGTAGTATGGGCACCCAAGGGAAAACTTTGAAATTAAACACTCCCCATTGTTACTTACCTTCCCCTTACACCATCTCATACTGATTGGCCGTGATGAACCGGGACAGACAGCAGGCCAGGAGCATGCCAATCAACTGTTGCCAAGGAGACAAATGAAACAAGAATCTCAAGTTGCTGAACTACACCCTTCTTTCACTCTGGATTTAAATCTTTATTTTTAATTAATATATAATCATTGCATATATTTCTAGAACATAACCTGATACTTTGATATAAGTATTTATACATAGATGCAATTTTTAGAGACTAAGTTACCACATGTGAATGGAGAAAGGATGCTAGAGATGAACCTCCAGATTTCAGTGTGGGATCTAAGTTGGAGGAGGTCTAACTGCTTGTACAGGACCAGTCAGAAGCTCTGAAACTGGCCACAGATTCCAGTTGTAGCTTCATCTGGCCATTTAAGAACAACTTTTGATACTAGGTAGTATTAAAATTTGTTCATGTTATGAAAGTAGTGAAAAAATTAAGTGACCAGGAATTAGGAGAATATTAACTAAAAGGCCAAAATTTAATTCCAAGTCATAAGCACATGCATTTGGAAAATTTCTCAATGCAGTATGATTTTCTAGCTATATTTAGCTGACAGATAATCTTTCCTTGAGATAAGAATAGAGACATTATTCTTGACCAGATACGTTTCCCAGTGAGAAAGGAAACTCACTCGGGGCATGTAAAAGGTAGGAGGAGAAAGTAGGGCCTTAAATTCTCTTCGTGTCTCAACTCTGTAGCCACATCTTTACCCAGGGCCCGCTGCCTAATTTTTTAGGGGCCTCAGAACAACCAGTCACAAAAAATCTCCACCTCCTCAGAAGACTCCATCCTCCATTTCTCTTTGTGCCTTGACCTAATCTGTGCTACAGGCAAATCTGATAAAAAATGGTTGGGACACTATCAAGACTGCCTTAAGCATATCTTGTCCTGCTCATTAGAAACACAAATTCTCAGACAGGAATCTGGAAGATCAACATTCTTTGGGTAGAAACTCAAAAGTGCACTTGAGTCTAGAAGCCACTTTTCCCTGGCCAATGTAGCCCCTTATCTTTAAGCAACTGAGCAGGTTTTAATGGATCAGAAGTGGAAATGACCTTTAGAGATAACCTGCTACACTGTCACCCCACATGTGGCCCCAGGACTCAAGCCATTAGGATCACCTAGGACCCAGGCCCCCCCCCCCCGATTTGCTAAATCAGAAACTCGTGTTTTAACAAAGTCACCCAGTCGCCTGTCTTGGTTACTTTTCTCTCATTATTGAGACAGAATGCCTGATGCCCAAAACTAGGGAAGGGAAGGATCTGTTTTTTTTGATGAGAACATTTTCCTTGCTAATTAATGGATTTAAACCCCTTTTTTTAAAGAGTAAAAACACAAAATGAATTCCCTTGAGGTGCTATGTGAGGCAAAAACAAAGGTGACTTTGGAGCTTAACATTTAAATCAGCAAATCAGGTGAGGAGAAAAAAGTCAGTACTGTACTCCTAGATATGCAATAGACGCCCAAACTCACGCAAGGCCCTCAACCTTCACCTGTTCTACAAGACAACTATACAATCTCCACGGAGGACTGTAACATACCAGGATATGAGCGATTAATCCAGTCTAGTAGATTTCAAGTCTAGTAAAGCCCTAGGTCTATTTACCTTGGATACAGAAGTACTTACTACAAAGGAAACCCTCTACCCTCACATGGCCAAACCAAGGCATGATACAGTGTCATAAATTGAATAATACCAAGCTCACAAAGCCCTTGGCTTCCAGGCCATTTAGGAGGCTGGGAGAGAGGTAGGGAATGCACTCTGCACATATGAGCATGCATGCTTTCTCTCTCACATCTCTCCCCCCAAGCTCTCTTAAGTGAAAGAGTAGCTGCCAAAGGCACAGGAAAAAACTACCTTACCCAAACACATTCAATCTCCTGCTATAAATTTCTATGGCAGCAGGACCTGCCTACCCAGACAAATGGGTTTTTCCCTGAGGGACCAAAGATAAAAGAGTTGTGAAAAGAGAAACATTAAACACATAACCAAACCCTGCTGTCCAAACAAGGCCTCTTAGCTAGCCAAGAAGGGACAAAGTTCTTGCACAGTCTATTCAGAGGGTGTGCTTAGTTTCATTTTCTTTGCACATTATACCACCTTTAATCTCTGAGACAATAGATGGACAAGGCCAGTTTCTTCCAACAGCTGATAGCATGAAGGTCACAAGAGCAGGTGAGGAAAAGGGTCAGCAGTAGGTGGAGGACTGGTGAGGGAAAGTGAAAGGGAGATAGAAAGCTCTGTTCTTTCCTATGTGCTTTTATCTCTACTCAGTGGAGCCTGCTTGTTACAGGAGAGCCAAGGCACAATAGTTTCATCAACATTAGCCAATATTTGTGAAGTTTTCTACAACATTGGCTCTAACATATCTGAACAAATGAAGCTGAAGCTTTGCTTCTGCATCACTGGCTGGAATCAGTAGGGTTGCTTCTTCTTGAACAGGAATCTTGGAAGTGAACACAACTGTCTTGGGGAGGCCTGGATGTGCTGGCTTGGAAGTCAGCATTAGCTTTCAGACTTCCAGGCCACCAGAACCTTACATAGCTGCTCCTCTCTAGTAAAAGCCAGCCACGGCCATTCCGCTCTCTGCCCCAAGAAGAGCACCATGGGTCTCTAGTATCTGTTCTGCTGGACCTGTGTGGCCACATGGGTGAGTAGGACTGGCTGTGTGATACTACTGGGCTTTGTGTTTTCTTTTCTGATCCAACAAGAATGTGTTACATTGATGAGACCTAATCTTGCTGCAGAATCTTTCTGTTTTGGGGGTTCCTTGGGACCCAGGCTTTTCCCTCACTCACTTCCCCCACGTGTCAGAAAGCACAGTCAACAATCCCCCCATCGGGGATTTCTTTAAGGCAGCATAGAAAGATGAATGCTCATCAGGCTAGCTAACCATTTGTCTAAGCATAAATTCTTTCATAGGAATGTGTGAGAGAGGAGCGGAGGACAGGCATTAAGCAGCTTCTTTATGACATGGAGAAGGATCCATCTGACTTGATTCATCTCATTAATGAAAAACAAGATGCTTCTCTCCACCACATACACTCAGGGCCAGCCAGAATTATTCTTGAAAATAAGATGCTTCATCTATGAGATCTCAGGTTCCATGAAGCACTCTTCTCCTTTTGTCTAATATTGGTATCATGTCCCTTTATTTTTCCAGGGTAGCCAAGAGAGGAGACTGTAGCAATATTTTTTCCTCCAAGCGAACAGTCCTTCTCAAATGCCAAATGTAGACAATGTAGGTCCACCCTTCTGGTGCTCACCTCCTGATGCTACACATACATGCATTCAGGAAAGTGTATGTGCAAGGCTGTCAAGTGCAGCCTGGACATTTGTATCAGTCACAAGGCTCAGGATCCTCTAATAAGCCCCATCCACTACAGACATGTTACTGAGTGTTATTACTGAGATATTACAGCAGTTGAAAGAAAGTTCAGGGGTGGTAAGTACCTTTGAAATGTCTGTAGACTGAATTAGCTGCACTGTTTGCGATCCCACTCAGGTTTGTCCTGTGTTGGCTGTGTTGAGGGTTTAATTCATTTCATAAGCCTCAAAAACAATGAGGTATAGTAAAAGAGAAATTTGAAATTGCAACAAGAAATATTCATATTCACTGAATATGAACATTCTCTTGTGGGATGAAATGCTACACAAGTTTTCACAACTGTTTAAGAAGAAAAGTGTTTCTACTTCTCTGAAGCTAAGCTCTTTGCTTTGCAAAATCACTCTCAGACTAAGATTCTATTCATTGATCTGAGTGAGGGCCACACAGTTCTGTTCCTTTTGTGAGAACTTATTACACTGTAAACATATATTCTATGTACTTTTCTGGATATTCCATATTTCAGTAAAAACAACTCTTAGGAACAAACTCATAGAATTAAAGTATATCTGTATTCATAAGCAGGTGGGACAGAAGTACAGATGAGTAGGGAAATCTTTAGAGTCCGGGATAGCTTAAATGACAAGTTTAGATCAGCAGTGCAAGTGCCTGCCTGGCAAGTACAAAGTTGTGAGTTCAATCCCCAGTACAAAAAAAAATAAAATAAAATAAAAAATAAAAAATAAATAAATAAGTAGAGCTCTGGAAATATTACTGAGATAACATTAATTAGGATTTGTTTGAAAAATCATCTGTTTATCTGAGTTAGTGCTTTTATTTGGTTGTTTAGTATCTATGCCAATATTTTTTCCCGGTGCAATATTATAGCAAGGATGTACCATTTAGCTGGGAGAGCAGAGGCATGTGAATAGTACCCTGCCTGGTGAAAGTAGGCTAAATTTTGGATATGGCTTAATCTTGTTCTATCCTTAGGTGTGTGGTTTTCTTAATTTACATAATGATTTCTCCCATTGCTTTTATAGGGATATAAAGTGTAATACATGAAATTGGGTTTCCACTTAAGAAATAGAATAGTCAAATCCAGAGACTAAAATAATGGTCATGAGATGAAGTTTGCTAAGTATGGGTTTCCTTTAAAAGAAATGATAACATGAAGAACAAAAAAGGACAGGTCATCCAGCAAAAATGCCTCTCCCAAATCTACATCAGCCATTTGATGTTTTGAGTTGTTTATACTCCGATTAAGCCAGCACCTTGTTCAGTTAACCTCCATTTGACCTATAGAAAAAGCAAGTTGTTTTTCTGGAGCTAGTCATTAGTTGAACTGTAACCGATAGTCCCTTGATGGCAAAACTTCATTTAAGTTGAAAAAGGAAAATCAATAAACAGATGACCTGAGGACTAATGAGCAAGGAGCTCTGACCCTATCCATCAGCCTTCTCCAAGGCACAGGAATGCAGGCCAAGAAGCTGGAGGTGGGGGGAAAAGCTAGACCAGACTCTGAACAATGATGTAGGCTACCTGGGAGAAGGCGATCCCAAATGCCACTCCAGCGATGATCCCCATATTAGTCTCCATGAAACTGGTCACCAGATCATAACAACCCTGGAAACAGAGAAAAGAGGTCTTGAAATTGTGTTTTAGCCAGGTCAGGGCTGCTACATGCCCTTGCAACTGTCACATCTACTCCAACCTTAATTCAGCAAATATAATTGCAACTTGTCCTAGGAACTGACTAGCATTCTATTCAAACAAATAGACCAAAACTAACAAAAAGTACCAACATACAAAGTAGTACAGAGAGTAGTATGAGGAACCCACACACAATACTTCCTCTGACATTGTAATTAACAGATGGTCAATCTTGTTTCACCTAAACCTCCCCAAAAACCATTCCCTGGCTAACTACTTTAAAGCAAATCCCAGGTTTAACTCATCAACAAATGCCTCAGGTGTAAGATTAAATTTATCAAGAAATCTGTAAGATCTATGAAGCAAACATTGTAGAGGTAAGAGAAGTAGACATGAACAGATGAAAAGACATAATCTTGAACAGGACACATTAGCATCATAAACACAGTTACTAGTATTTTCATGATGAGTGACAACATCTTGGAAAAACAGAAACATCATCTAGTTAGAGGGAGATGTTTGAATGCCTGCCAACACTATGGAGTTTTAGGTTTATTCCTAAAGTGACAACTGTAGTTTTTTTAAAGTGCCAAAATCTAGTGCTCTAGAGTTAACTTTTCCAAAAATTAACTGTGTGACCTTGAACAAGTCATTTCTCCTTTCTGGATGTCAATAATTTATCAGTAAAATGTGACTTTCCCTAAAGGTGGATTTCCCTTTAACATACTATAAAATCTGTTCAAGTTATGATTAAAACCAACAATTATCATCAATTTCAATTTTAGTTTAAAACTGATGAAGTGAATTACCTGTCTTTAAGATGAATGATCTGGTTAAAGTTCAACAGTGTTGCTAAACAAATTTATTTTCTGATTATTATTCTGGATTACATTTTATCAACCTGGTCGAGATAAAAAACACCAGATATTGTGCATCACCCAGAAAGAAAAGGCAAAAGTTGACTTTTCCTGTTAAACCCTTCTTAGGTCAAATGTTATAAGTAGTAATGTGTGATGGTGCTAGTGTGCATGAGTGTGTGCGTGCATGCGTGCATGTGTATGTGTGTGCACACGCACATTTATCTGGAATCAGCCAAGTCAACCAAGAGTCCTAAAATTATTCAGCTAGAAGACATGGTCTTTTTCCAGTTTTCTGATAAAAGGCATTGACTTCAACATATGAAGTGTGTGCAAATGAACATATTAATTCAATAAACAAGATAAAATATTTCTTGTTTATTAAGAAATTTATACCAAGTTGTAATAACATCAGAAGAGTAGCAACAACAAATACCCCACTATGGTTCCCATTTTTAAATTCAAAGCTTAACAATTTAGCATTTCTTATAGCTTGTGAAAATTCTACCAATGTCATATCTTCTAAATGAGATTTTATATTCATAATCTGTTTGCAGAGAAAAGGTGCATTAGCTTAGCAGCAGTTCTCTGGCACATGTTTCAGTGCAATTCATAAACTACTCCTTAGTTACCTGATGCAAATACAAAGAGAGGAGGAAGCACATTACTGTCTGAGGAGAGTTATGAAATTCGATTCTCTCTACTAGGAGCTTGCTGATTTCACTTTTACTAGTGAAATGATACATCGCCCTACTTTTCCAAAGGGAGTAGGAAGGAGAGGAGGTTTTGTTAGGAAGAGGTGAAAGCAGGAAGAGGCATGGATATTCTAACATGTTCCCAAATGGTAGCAGCTAAAATAGTGTTTTGCCAAGGTGGCCATCATTATTGTATCTTCTCCCCCCAGTGATGGTGGGGTGGAAGAATGAGGTCCAGCCAGCCACACTGTTAGATCAGTTCAGCATATGGAAACACAAACCTGATACCATCCAGAAAGAAGCAATATGGGGCGTTTCCTTACTCTACAAAATGTTTTGACATAACCCCACCCCGACTCCCAGCATGGCTTTGATTCTACAGGTAAGCTGAGTGATTTTCTAACGTATGATTTCAACTCCATTTTCAGATTTTTTGTTCAATTTTGGTGGCACTGGGGATAGAACACAGGGCCTTGTGCATGTCAGGCAAGCACTCTACCACTGAGAAATGTTCCTAAGTGCATTTTTTGGAGACATTTCGAGTCACTTTATTTTTGATAAGGGTACTCTAACCAGTAAGAGGAATCAGAAAAATGAAATAACTACCTGACATTAGTATAGCAGTGGCAAACTGTTCTCTTTAAACTTTATCCCTCAATGGATGGTTCTTAAATAAACAGTACTGTATCACTGGGGGCTTGTGAGATGCCAGACCCACATAATCAGCACCTGCCACATCCTGGGGTTATTCATATTTAACACATCTTAAATGAATTTAAACGAGATCTCCAGTTGCTTCACATTTTCATTAAGAGTTTGAAGACCACCTGTCTATAAGAAATTTGCCTATTTTTTACTCCAAATAAGAAAGTAAATTTATGTATCAGTAATAGGATTAAACAAAATGAGAAGATAAAAGTGAAATTAAAGTAAATGTTTCTCATCTGTGAATTTTTTCTCTATTATTCACTACATGGACCTGGGGCCCATTTTCCAAGTCTTAGCATTGTTCTGCAGACTGTAAGGACTGCTTTGAAGCTACAACCACAGGCCATGTCTGCATTCAACCTTAAATTCTGCACTAAAGAATCATCTTATCTGCCCACAACAATCTTTCTCAATTTCCTAATATGAAAGCCTTGTTGTCAGGCATGAGATAAATCTACAGAGACCTGCTAAGTCTCCTAGGAAACACCCAGAAACAGAACAGTTAATTTGCTCACCCTCTCAGCATGTCTAAATCAACACAGTCACCAATGGAAACCATCTGCAAGTGGCAGGCTTTAACTATTAGGAGGAGAAAGCTAGTTTGAATTTAGCTTCTGGGAAGAGGTATCTCTATAGCTGCTCTTACAAACTGCTAAGGTATGGCTATGGAGTAGGGGTTCAGCCAGAGCTATTAGCCAACTGAAGATGCAGACATTTCATTATCTTGCTAGCAAAAACCAAAATAAAGTCTATTCCTTAAATCAAACAACAAATAACCTGTGTTCACACCTCCTCCCTCCTGCCCCCCCCCAATAATCTATATAATGCAAGTTTCCTTGGGCTGCCAGGTAAGAGCTAAGAATCATTTTTCTGGGCTATCAAAGTATAGGATTCAAAACCAAAAGATCTATAGGGATGATCTATTTATTCTAAACCATAATATTCCATACAACTGGAGAGTGGTGGCAGTTAAGCTGTCCTGGGGAAGGAAGTGAGTGGTGGGCATGGTGACATTTATGAGCACCTACTATTACTATCTCCACTCTATGCCTGTCCCCCACCATTTTATAGACAAGATAACCATGAAACTCGGGAGAAATAATTTGTCTCAAAGGTTCATGTGGGTATTAAATGGGAATGTCTAATGATAATCAGTAGAAAATTTCATTTACCATTCACTTTCACTCCTCTGAAGAAGCCAGATTGGAGACCATAAGGGCAATAAGAAGGAAGTTAAACCCATTATTCAAGTATTTGAGGGGCCCAGGAAAATACAAAATAGAATCGTATTGGGAAAGTGGAGAATGAGGCCAGTGTGTAGTTTGACAATAAAATGAAAAAAGTACCCATCTTTTTTTTCTAGAAATAATTGTATGGATTATAGATCATTATAGGATATGCTCTCAAACTTTCTTTTGGCTACTAACAGAAGATCTTTCCTACAAGAATCTGCTGCATCATTTCTCATAAAAGGGACAGTGTGATATAGCGGGAGACAAACTTCACCACCATCATGCTCACATTTACATTGTGGTTAACATTTCCCATTATACCTAATATTTACAGTATTGTTAGTCTTTTCCAGTGACTAAGTTTTAGGTAGTTTATTTGATTCAATTCTCATATCAATTCTAAGGGGCACCGACTATTAATACCCCCATTTTACAGATGAAAAAAGCAAGACTAAGATGGGTCAAGTAACGTGACCAGCATCACACAACCAGCAAATGGGTGAACCAAAATTTAAGCTGGAGTTTCACTGTTGACACTGTGCTCCTGACTTCTGGATCTTTAACTTTCACAAAAGAAAAAAGTTTGAGTAAAAAAGACTTCTGCAAAAGTCGCTGGGTGCTGTGTTTACAGGTGAGACTCAGGAGCAAATATCTCACTACCATAGATCACTTCTTATCTTCCATAAACTGGAATGTCCACCATGTACCAGAGATGTGTCGCACTGCATAAAATGCCAGGCTAATGAGACATATGGGTGCTCAGTGGGGATGCCTATGTAAAAGAAGTCATCTTATTAACTAATGAGAGGTGAAGAAAGCATCAAAGTTTGGGTTCATAAGAAAATCCTAATAGGAAGAGATGTTCTCTTAGCTAAGACAGGAAGTTGTCAGTACTGAAGCTTAGTGAACCACACCAGTAGTGAAGTAATAAACCCAGAATGACAAAATGAACTTCCAGCATGCCAGCGATGCCTTGCAGCCCTCACATTACAAATACCAACATTAAATGGGTGACATACAAAAACCACCTCTTAACAGTCTAATCTTGAGAAAATGGCTATCATCTCTCTATGAATTATTCAGCAGTTGGCTGAGATCACATAGAATTTTGAAGACATCAGAATAGAATTTTATCTTCATAAGAAAAGAAAAATTTCCCTACAGCTGAATAACCACAGGTAGACTCAAGAGTAGATTTTTCCCTCCCCTTTGTTTCACCTGATCATATTTTGCATATATTATTTCTCCAAATGTTTAAGAATAAAGATAGCACTCACATGCAGTTGTATCATGTCTTTATTAGTCTCTGTAAGGTGTAATACAGAATTAATGTTCCCTGTCTCTAACTACTGAGACTTCATTCCCTCATTTGCACTGTGTACTAATATTTGAATTTCCTTTAGTCATCTTTTTTCCTTCTTATTTCTTTGGGAGTCAGGATGGTGACAGTGAGTTGAGTTGGAGCTGCTGACTTCTTTTCTTACAACAGTGAACTCCTTAAAATAAAGGTCACACTCCTAGCAGAAGCAGATGCTGTATATCAAGTCTACTCTCTTCTTTCTGCCAAAGACTGGCAACCAGCAGCGAAAAATTTCATGTTTAGATGGTTTATTAAGCAGAAGAAAGACACCAAGAAAGAAGAAAGCCAACGTTCTCTGCCTGACACAAGCATCAGGGTTAACAGAAACCACTTGCTAAACCTGCACAACTGTGCCTAGTAGATGCTTGCTGTGGGAGAGCAGTGTGAGGCTGATCTGTGTAGCAGCTTAATCTTTTAGAAGTGAGCAGCCTCGAGTGCCTCTCCCAGGCAATCAAGGACCACAAAGGAAGACACTTGACTCCCTCCTGGACTACTCTTTCTAACCTACGTATCATAATTTCACAGAAACAACAAAGCCCTCCCAAACATTCACCAGGGACCCAGTAGAGCCGGAAAGAAACAGGTACCTTCTGGTTAACTTTGGTGGCGGCCACAGTCAGATTGTGCAGATCCTGGGGATTACAATCAGTTTCGTTCATGCAGCAACTTGGGGGGATGCCGTGCTCCAGGAAGTAGGGGCTGGTGCTCCAGTTGGTGTAGTTCTGCACACCACAGCAGCTCAGCTATTAACAGCGCAAAGGAAGGAATCAAAAAGTGACAGATCAAAAACATTGTGGTTGCCTCTCTCACTGCCCTATAACTTTTAAGAGAGACAAGCTTAGGCGGAGCTCCTAAGACTACATGTGCGGCTTCAGTGAGTAAAGGTGAGCTACAGTCCCACTACCATTTACTCTCACCGTGGTTCCCATTTGAATTCAGAGAAGGAAGTGAGTCAAGATTGTATATCTGTTAGCTTTCTTACCACCTCCACAGAGGAAGCAGTGCTTCTTGGACCTGGCTAGGAGTGACAATCACCTGTGGGAGTCAGGTGCTGTTAAAGATATACACATACACACGAACTACATCAGGATGGCTAAATGGGGAATTGATGCAACGGTGTTTTTTAAAAGCTCTCTGCTGGATCTACACTAATAAGTAAGTAGATGGTTTAGAGGAAAAAGATGCACATAGAAGAAAAGAGAGAGCTGGTGTTGGTAAACTACAACCCATCACCTGCATCTTCTTGTAAACAAAGTTGTATTGAGACACAGCCATGCATATTGTCTGTGGCTGCTTTTGTGCTACGGTGGCAGAGCTGAATAGTTATGACAGAGACTGTGAGGCCCTTGTAAGCTAAAATATTTACTATTTAACCTCTTACTGAAAAGCTTTGTCCTATAGAGAATACTGAAGCAAGTAGGGTGAAGATATACTTAATTGGTGAATCTGAGCTATACGAGTTTGAAATTGTACCAAAATCTACCAAAAATATTGTTTCTGAAATATATATTAAACAAACAAACACCTAAAAAATGAGAAAAAGCAAAGTCAAAAACCTCCCCAGGAATCCTGATGGGCAGTCAGGCTTCAGAACTAGCACATATCACCCTAAGCACCTGCAGGCAAGAAACCTCTTTTACTTCTCTCTTGCTCTCTGCAAAGCACCAGGCCACCCATGGCTACCTGTATACCTGACAGATCCTCAGTTTTTTCTGTGTCCACACTCCGCCCACTGTCCCTAGACAGTGAATGCAGCTTGCCCAAGCTCTCCATCTATCCTGAAGAACTGATTCCAGAGAGCCAGACTTGGGCAGCCAACTCTAAGCTAGATTGTCAATTGGTCACTGCCTAACCCCTTTCCAAGGGTGCAGATTTTTAAGGGCAGATGAGCCGTTCTCGGAATTCTCACAAGTCTTACTGATGGAAGGTATCCTCAAGGGAGTGATGGTCCTCAACACAGATTTGCTGGAGAGCTGGATTTTGGACAAGTGCCAAGTATCAACTCTTGAAAATGGAACTGGACCAAAAGTTGGAGAACAAGAACCGACCACAAATGGTGCTGGCTCAATCTACTGGCTGCCTACAAGTATAAGCCCAGATCTTGCATTGTCATCTTCTGCCATGAACTTACGCTGCGCTGCACATGGTCCACAGCCCGGCTCCTCTCGTCATTGCCATTGTAGTTCTGCATGGCATCAGTGTAAGTCCTCAGGAAAGTGTCCTTAATCTACAGAAGATGAGGGAAAGGGGTTGTGAGATTTCAGGCCACTGTAGCCCAAACTGACTCAGATTCATACCACCTTTTACCACAATATAGCCTCTCCCAAAAGCCTCTGGATGTAGACCAGAGAGAGAATGTTCTGTATTCTGAGACAAAAGAGCTCAAAAATTTAACAAAAGGAATTTTAAAAATTGCTGTCCTCACCCCTAATCCTGGCCTGTTAAATGAGCTCCTGGAGTGACCACTCAGTTTCTGAAAGAGCTGTGATGGTGAACTGCCAAACCTCAGGCATAAATTCTTCAGTGACCTTTTTTGAAGGGAATATGCTCATCTATATTTCTGCAACTTTCTTTGCCCTTACGGAGAAGGCATAATTAAGGACAGGCCATTGTGATGACAGGGATGCTGATGTTTTGTTCAAAAACTGATCCCTATTCTGCCAGAAAGCAGTGGGGTAAAACTGAGTTTCACTTATTTGTTTTTACTGAGGCCAAAATAAAGAAAGCTAAAGCACAAGAACTTTTCTTGTTGGTAAAAGGCTAACAAACCCATTTCTTCTCAATGAACGTGTTTGACCTTGGGGTAACTTTCAAGCTCTGTTTCCCTGAAAACCCGATGAAGGTGGTGTGGCAAGCTGGCTTATAGTACAATTGAACCTTGATCGGTGAAATGCCTCTGGATTGGAAGGATAGCAAACAACAATAATTACCTGGCGGGATGCATAGTGCTAAGTATGGTGACCTTCTTACCTAGGCATATTCCTTGCTGAAATACTGGAAGCTATATGCATGAGGCAATTATAAGAGATAAAGAGACACTTGCTACAGGGTGCTTCTAAGCCAAGACAAGATGGTTACTACACTCAGCTGTGTTGTCTCACTTCACTGCACTTGTGCTGTCTCTCAGGTTGGGGACTTACCCACAGAATAGACCTTGAACCACTCTGAGGATTCATGCTGAAGAAACAAGTCTGCATCTCTCTGAATAAACAGCATTAAGTGTGATTTATTGTCACTGTGTAAGCCTGACTGATTAGCTAAACTCAAGACCATAACTGGCCATCACAGAGTGGCATTGCAAACCCTGCCCACTGTACCCCTAAGTGCTTCAAATGAAGAGGTTAGGGAGATGAGGACTTGTTGAACCCTAGGGAGCAGTAACCATTTTTACCTCCAAGCGGGGCATGTTGGCTTCCACAACTCAGGGAGGTTGAGGCAAGAGTCACAAATTTGAGCCCAGCCTAGGCAACTTACAGAGACCCTGTCTCAAATTTTAAAAAGGGGCCAGGGATGTAGCTCAGTGCAAAGGCTCTGGGTTCAATCCCCAGAAATAAATAAATAAATAAATAAGAAAACCCCCATATTAGAGCAGTAACCCAAGAGGGAAGCAGACAAGGGTTTAAGTAGGAGTGAGTCAGATTGCTCCTAGTATTCACAAATGCTCTTGGCATGCCTGTTAGGGCTGTGGAGGCCATACTTCAATGAGTTTCACATCACCTAAGTATAATAGTGGGGATGCTACAGTCTGGATTTGAAATGTCCCCAAAGGCCCATTATTCTGAAAGCTTGTTCGACAGCTGATGCTGTTGTTGGAAGGAGGTGGAACATTCAGAAAGTGGGGAATCACTGTATTTTTGGAGGAAGACAACTCACTAGGGACATGTTCTTGAAGAAAATATTGGGATCCCTGTCACATTCCCCTTTCTTTGCTTTCTGACCAACACGAAGTGAGCAGCTTCCTCTAACATGCTTGCATCAAGATATACTGTGCTGCCATAGGCCCAATGCAACAGGTCCGAGCAACCATGGACTGAAACCTCTGACACCATGAGCCAAAATAAACCCTTTTCTCCCTCAAATTATCTTAGGTATTCTGTCATAGCAATGGAGAGTTGATTAACACAGAAGGCCTAATTCTAGACACAGGACTCAAATATTCAGCTTTGGTATTTGAGATGCCACCTCCCACAAAGGGAAAACGCACAAGAGAGAATGGAGCAGAACACATGGTGAGCTCCTGGGGAACTTAGTCAAGCACAATAGCAGGGCCTGGGAAGGGATTATGGCAGACTTTCAAGAGCCACAGTAACACTCTACTATATGGTACACTCAACCTATATCTTGTTTTCCTAGTCTTATACATGTTTATCTACTTCTGCCTTTACTGCTATGTGTGGTATACAATAATGGTTATGAGGCAGCAAGACAATTAGTTCTGGTTTATCTTTACAGTCTCAGAAATCTTGTTAAACAAGGCCAGGGATATGGCTTAGCAGTATGGTGCCTGCCTGGCAAGTGTGAGGTCACAAGTTCAATCCCTGGTACCACAAAAAAAAAGGAAAGAAAAAAGAAAGAAACCTTGTTAAACAGAAACACATATGCACCTTGATAAAGCAGCTATTTTTAAAGAAGCATTTAATCTATATTGCAAACCGGGCATGGTGGTGCACGCCTTTAATCCCAGCACTTGGGAGGCTGAGGTAGGAGGAGCATTGTGAGTTCGAGGCCCGCTTGGGCTACAACGCGAGCGCAAGGCCGGCCTGAGCTACACAGTGTGACCCTGCCTCAAAAAACCAGGGCCGGGAGTTTGGCTCAGTGACTTAAGTGCCTGTCTGACAGGCGTGAGGTTGTGAGTTCAATCCCTGGTGCCGCAAAAAAAAATAAATAAATAAATAAATAAAAAATAAAAATCTATATTGCAGGTCACTACTTTAAAACAGAGAATCATTTTATATAATAGTTGCATAGAGAAAGACAGTGAGGATCAACAATGAAGGTTTGTGTTCAGCAAAATTCCTGCATTTAGAATTTCACTGAACTTTCAGGTCACTTTACATAACATTTGGAAGATGATGCCACCACTGGGGAAACCAGTTAGCCTCCATGCACACTGTACATAGTTCAAGCTCTTTCAAAAATCCTTCTTAAAAGACCCTTGACCTGAGCTCTCTACTTTGTATATACTTACCTCATGGCGGAACACAAATCCTGAAATGCCAGCTACAAGCTCAGCCAGGAATACCAGTGACAGGAACATGGCATACTGAAAAGCAAGTGAACAAGAACCAAGTCAGATATCAGGATCAAGAGGAGAGGTTTTCTAGGGAGAGTTAATTCTTGCCAGAAGAGTAAGATAAGCCCTCATAGCCCCTAGACAAAGTTTAGAAAAAGTTTTCAAACTCTTCTCCAGATTTATCCACATGAGCCTCAACAGAGGATGGAGTCTGTTTCATATGCATTAGCATTTGGGCATACACATGTCGAGGAAAGGTCTTCAGATTAGCATTTTGATTCTCAGCTCAGTTCAACCAGGAGAAACCTGGGAGGTCCATTTATAACTAAGGTGTCTGCTATATCTAACATCACAATCTTTGAGCTAGGGAAAATAAAAACTGATCTAAAGGTCACAGAATACAGCTCTATCTTACCCAAGAGTCTTTCATTCTACCTTCTTCATCATGGGCCATCTACATCTTCAAGTACAACCCCCAGAGCTTGTTCTGCTTTGTGACTATCCCAATTGTTGGAAAGATTTCATTTCCATGGGCCACGGTCAGCCTGTTTCTTTTTGTTTTTTCCTTTCTTTGCTTGCTTGTCATTTACTGCTTCCCCAGGACAAATTTCCATGTGCTTATCCATATTCTCAGTATAAGTGAATTACAAGACCAACACAAAACTGCAAAGAGTTTTCTATGGAGGGTCCCTCAAAATTTTGTACAGAGGTTTTAGAAACATCGGGATCTCAAATTCAAGCCCACAGGGCCATGGGTAGTGGCACATGGGTAGTGGCTGTAATCACAGCCCTCTACAGGCTGAGGTAGGAGGATTGCCCCGACTTTGAAGCCAGTCTGGACTACACAGTGAGATCTGGGTTAGGGTTGCTTGCCTCTCCTTCTGGAGTTAGAATCCAGGTTCTTCTCATCTCAAATAAAGAATTGGACAAAAAAGCAAAAAGCAGTAGCAAAGTTTATTTGAGAAAGTAAAAGTGAATAGTGGGAGAGAAACGGGCACTACAGAGCTAGCTTGAGCCAGGTAACGAGAAAAAGAGGGTAAGAGCAAAGACAAAAGTACACATGGCATCTGGGAAATACAGCACGGGCTGTTGTGGAAAGTTATGATAGCCCTGTTTCTAATTTCCACTTGCTTGTGCTGGTTCTGCCTCTAAGAGATATAAGAATGCAACCTCTCTAGTATACATGAGCCCTTCACATTTGGGCACATAGCCAAGATGGTAACTCATTAGTTCTCTGCATTCAGGTAAACTCTCCCACTTTACTTGGCCACCTCTTATATGAAACGGCTACAAAATCACTTCATTTGCAAATGCACTCCTCCCATCTGGACACAAAGACCAGAATGTGTACAGGAGGCAGCACCTCCTCATTGTGCTGGTCATCCCTAAATATAGTATCCTTAGGAGCTTCCTGTGGGGCTGCTCACTTTTCTATTCTGGACACTGCATGGAATTTGTAGCCTTTAAAAAAGCAAACACCATAATCCCAGCACTAGGGAGGCTAAGGCAGGAGGATCATTGTGAGTTCGAGACCAGCCTGGGCTACAAAGTGAGTTCAAGGCCAGCCTGAACTGCATAGTGAGACCCTGTCTCAAAAAATTAGGGCCGGGGATTTAGCTCAGTGGCATAAGCGCCTGCCTGGAACGTGCGAGGTTGTGAGTTTGATCCCCAGTACCAAAGAAAACCAAAAAAAACAACAACAACAAAACAAACACTGTATGCTACACTGCTAACAAAACTTGCAAGCATTGAAAACCCTTAGTGCTTCTCATCTAATGCTGTCTATATTTCCTGAGGTGACCATACATGTGTGTGTGCACATGCAAGTTCAGGGATATTACATGGTATTTAGGAGATATTAATGGCTTCCATTTCTGTGACTTTAAAAAGCACATAAAAGAAAGGAGAATTGATTCCTTACCAATAAGGCACATGTCTTACAATCTGCTTCTTCTCATGTCAAAATGAAATACAACAGTTCTGGCCTTAAATGATGCTATGGAATTTGGATGGACTGCACATGGCCATATTACTTACCGGTAAAGTATACATATGTGCACAGAATCATAAAGTATTTTTCTTAGCTATTGGCACATATGCTAAAAGAAGGAAATACCGGCTTAAAATACCAATTCCTTTCTAAATATTAACAAAATTCTCTACAAACACACCACAGCCATTAAAATATGAAACATGTAGCCACGATGTCCTATGTATACAACTTCTCTCTCTCTCTCTCTCTTTCTCTCTCTCAACTTCATACAAAACATAATTAGAAACATACATTACTCTGGGGAGAATCTTACATCAGGGCTAGAATCCAACAGAAAGTTGTATGGGAAGGTCACTGTCAGGAGGCAGGTAGGAGAAAAGACATTTTTCTTTGTGATCAGAATACCTCCTAGGACTAACTCTCAAGCAAAAGGCAGTCTCTCAGGGCCTCCATAGAGCAGAAATAGTTATTGTCAGTGGTTTTGCAACTTCTGAGGTTCAATGAGGACCATAAGATTCTAGACTGATAGTTAATCCAGTGACTTCTATCTCATGATCCAGATCAGCAGTGTTCTGTGTCTGGCAGGCCCCTTGCCTCCAGGAACTTCCACAAAGTAGCTACAGAAGGCCAAGGCCAAAAGTCTATGGGGAAGAACTTGTACTGCATACAGGTGGTAAGGCTTAGAGTTTCTTTTCCAAATGAAAACACTGGGGGTAGAAACAGTTCTAGATTTGGAAAGAGACATACATGTGTTCAAATCCCAGCAATCTACACATTAACTGTGAACTTGGGCACATTATCTAACCTCTTTCTATCATATAACATGAAAATAAAACCTACGCTTCAAGGTGGTGATAAGTAATTAAAGTAATATGCACAAAGAGCATGTAGCATGCAACAGGAAGTAAGTGATATTTTCCAAGTCCAAAACCCCAAAAAACTTCTCTATTCCCTAAAAGGCTCACCTGCCAATGAACTCTCAAGTGTTACAAGAAAATGGTAGTGTAGTGTGAAACCTCCTCCAGAATAGGCTAGAGACAATTGTTTCAGCATTTTCATACATCCTATTTGTGATATTATACTCAGCTATGGGGAAGTTCTGCCTCAAAAGCAAATGTAGTTAGAATATAAAAATGTCTCCTCTTTTGTCCCTTTTCAGTCATAGTATTTGGACTGGAAGAAACTCCAGTATTATTCTTTCATAATTGGGGACAGAAGTCTGGAAAGTTTACATTCTTGTCACTAAAGACTTAAGCAAGTTAGTGCTGGATCAGTGAGGTCTGATCACCAGGTTTCCTATCTTGCTTGGAAAGATCGCTTTCCAGTAATATTTATTTTCTCTGTCTATTTAAAGTTAATTCTGTGCCGGGCGTGGTGGCGCTTGCCTTTAATCCCAGCACTTGGGAAGCTGAGGTAGGCAGAGTGCTGTGAGTTTGAGGCGTACTTGGGCTACAACACGAGCGCAAGGCTGGCCTGAGCTACATAGTGCAACCCTGCCTCAAAAACTAGGGCTGGGAATTTGGCTCAGTGGCTTAAGCGCCTGTCTGGCAGGTACGAGGTTGTGAGTTCAATGCCCAGTGCTGCAAAAAATAAGTAAATAAATAAAATTTAAAAAATAAAGTTAATTCTCTGCTTGCTATTTATTATACCAAACAAAATTCTCAGCAGTAGCTATAAAATAGAATCGCCTTAAGAACTTTTTAGAAAATGTGATGCCAGAGCCTTACCAATAGAAGTTCTAGTTTAGGTGGCTGGAAGAAGGACACTGGCAATGATATTTTCAAAAAGCTGCCCCTGTGATTTAAACATCCATCCAAAGTTAAGGACCACAGTGCTAGGTAGACCAAAAGAAGCTCTAGTGCTTATGAGAAGCACTAGAACTTAGACCCAGGGTACTGGGAAAAAGTGTCAGGGGACAGCAGCGGAATTGACTCAATATGCCTCACTATGGTTTTTCCACCAACCTGTAAGAACTGGTGGAGCCCAAGGCGTTAGTTTCCTGCATGGTCTGTAGGAGAGAAGGCAGCCAAGTCACGCACCACATTCATGAGGGTCCCAACAAAGTCTTATTAACACCATTGTTCCTTTGGAGTGAATTACTGTCACACCCAAAAGTGTCACCAGGTGGCAATAAATGGTATTACAGCCCCCAGTTCAACGAGGACAGGCAACAAATCTTCGGTGGAATCTCTGCTTCTCGCTTTCTAAAATAACTAATTTTAAACAAAATTCTCTTTTAAGGAGAGAGTTCTTTGCTAACTTTTGTCTATAAAATCCTTCAACATTGATCCTTATCAAAGAAGAGCACAGTAAAAAGGAAATTAGGCAACTGGTCTACCAAAAAGTTAAAACTCCTGCTAATAGCCTTTCAATAATCTACCTTCATCCTTTGAGATATATCACTGCTTTGTCTGTCCAATTAGAGGGCAGGTATCCAACAATAGTCCTGGTAGCTGATACATAGCAGTGCATCAGCTCTCTGAGTGGGATGCTGTGGCCTCAGCTTCCATAGCACTGAGTCAGGGAACATGGGTTTTGTGAAGGGTATGCAAATGAATCCATGCAAGGCCAAGCTCAAGAGGCAGGAAGAATTCCTCCAATGGAACTTGGAGATGAGAGGCTATTATGCTCCGGATGATGTCTTGCCTACTAAAGCTGCATGTCACATGTTTGAAGAGATTGCTAAGCCAGAGTTCAAAACTGGGTCAGGGCAACTTGCCAGGATGACATCAATGGCCTATTAGAACCACTGGCCAGTGCTTTGTCATCATTTACCTCAAGAAATTGAGACTGGGTTTAATGTGCCAGGCTATTATGGGGATTGTTTTTCCCACTGGGTGGATTAATGGGTAGGCTAGATAAGAATCTGGGCTAAAATTAGAATCAATGAATATTAAGGTCTTGTTTGTGGTCTCAAGAAGGGTTATTTCATCATCTTGTGATTTAGAATTTTACAAAAAAATGACAGAGAAGGCAGTGTTATGCGGTGACCTACTCACCAGTTTCAGCATCCATGGGCTCCCGCGGCAAGTAGCAAAGCATCCAAACAAGCCGAAAACGACGATAGTGGTGCCAGTTCCGATGAGCACGTAGGGAGCATTTGTGGAGTTCTCAGCAATGAGGGAGATATAGGTGCCCAGAGTAAGTTTTCCCCAGACTCCAACAGCCAACAGGATCACCCCAGTGATCTAAAAATGAGAAGAGGGGAGTGTGAAACCACTGATGACAGGTAAGAGCCAACACAGAGTAATGTGGCCAAATTGGAAGAATTAAGTTTTCATGAGCAAGGTGGTACCTACTAGAGGATTCCCTGAGCAGTGGGAAATGTCAGAGATCACTAACTAAAATTGTCGTGCAATAGAGACACTTTGATTTTGTACAATTAGATCTGTCCCTTACACAATCCCATATGCAATTATTGTGTTTAACTGGAAGTCAAGCCAACAATAAGGAATATAAAACAGCTTTAAAAACACATCATAAGACAGATCTGAGAGCTTTCCTTCAGCTACCTCGTGACACTAAGCTGGGTACAATCCCAGGGACGATGGTGTCTGCCCTTCTTGAAGGCATCTGTGTATATATTTGAAGGATTTTCTATATGATGTTTGAAGAACAAGGTGATTCTCTTTAACCATTAGCACCAAAACCTCTATAAAAACAAAGCATTCCAAATATGTTTGAAACCTTATTGATGTGCTGTTTTATTTACAATATCCTATTCAATATAAAACAATAGAAAAATCCCACTAGTTTCTGGAATTAGCTTCAATGCAATTTGTCCAAGCCCACCGATCAGTCCAAAGAAAACCCATCCAGCATATCTAAATTCTAGAACCTGGCATCAGTCAGGTTCTTATTTCAGCTGACAGACTCAGGGCTGCATGTGATGCCTTACTCTTCATCCCCTGCAGGCCATAGTCACAGATTACTTTGTGTCCCTAACCATTTCCCCAGCTGAAGGATAGCTCCTCAGTTTACCAACTGCTTGGAAACATTCAAACTGACAGTCTTCTAAGGATATCACTGCATGATGCTTGAAAGAAACTTAAGTGTTGGAGGAAGCCCTTCCCTGGTTTTTCCCCATCCAATAGCCCAACATTCAATATCAAAGGCCATAGATCCTACCTAGACCACTCAAATGAATATGACCTTGCCAAGTTTTCCTTTGTCAGTCAACACATTGTTTCTTAACATCTGTAACTGAACACCATCAAATACATGCTGCAACATGAACTAAATGGCTGGGCCAGGTGAAGATGCCCTGGTTTCTCTCTTTCATACTCTGAAAACACTTTCTGTAGTTTGGAACGACCAAATTCCACTTGTTTCTCTGTGCAAGAATGGGCTGTGTGCCTTTCCTCACATCAGATAGGGTGAGTTCCACCTACTTGGATGGAAAAGTCAGCAAAACACAACAAAAGCTTGGTGATGTTTTCCTGCCCTGCCGCCCATAGTCTCTATCTTACAGAATTGCCATCACTGTGAATGACAAAACTGCATTTTAAATGAGAAAAAGAGAATTGTGCTTCTTTTATAAGGCAAAAGTAAACAATTGTGATACAGTCTTCAGGAGAAAGTGTTTGACACTAATATTTGGGAGAAAGTAGCCCCAGTGGAAAGTGGCTGCCAAAAGGGATAGCCATAGGAAAAAGAAAACCAAAACAGATGTTACCAAGAATTATCAATCCTCTGCTGACACCTGGTGGTTACTCAGAAAAAAGTACTTTCCTTGAACAGCCTCTTCTGCAATACTCTTCCGAATAGAAGCATAAGATGCTTTTACCCACTATAATTAAAATGTATCCATTCTAAATCCATTCTGAAATTATTCAGGGTAAGAATGCAATAAAAGCTATGTAGAAAAGGACAGAGTTGTATCTTATTACTGAGTGCCTAGCACAGTTCAGGCACACAGTAAATGCTTACTATTCATGGACAAAAAATACATTTCCTATCTCTGGGTCCTAGTGACTATATTTTATAAAGCAAAGTCTATTAAATGCCAAATACTTATGAAACATCTACATCAGATACTCACTGTGAGGTCATTTAAAATGGATGCAGAGAGAAACATTACCTATACTTTGCATTCTAGCACTGTAAATATAAATCTGTGAATATCACAATGTGAATGCTTTGAAAAAAATTCACTTAAGCAAGTTTAGGCTGAATACAGGCCTCATCTAGAGACTCCTGACTTCATGGGATTGCTCCGAAAGATTCAGTAATGCTTCAATATGTACATAGTATACTATGTGCTACCACTGTCAGTCACTATTAGAATAACTGCTTTCCTCAAAATGCATACTACTGATCGATTACAAGAGTCTGATATTCTCTGATATTTCTGTGACTAGTGATTTCATGAAGTTCAGCTGATACCATAACAAATCTTAAATGCCACATGTCAAAGTTAACACAAATTCTGATTTTTAAGTTTAACAGTATTACCAATATTTTCTCCTTTTGAAAAGTAATTTATTCCAGTGAAACCACTGCTCTTTGTATGAAGCGTATATAGAGCTGGTCCTCACGAAAAATACAAAGGTCATAATACCAATTTTTACAAATGTTCATATAATGTAAATCACATAAATATATTCTTGGGAAAAGATGTTGTGTGGACTTCAGTGGTACCTCTTAATGTTTGCCAGTGGATGCAAATGAATGCAACATTGTAGACATCGTACTGCATGGGAGAAAAAGTTTAACATTCTGGTGTTAAGTAAGTCAGTCACCCTCAAAAGAACTCATTCTCTGAATAATGTGGGAACTGAGTTATATAGGCTCCTTTTGACACCAGTGTGAATAGGAATCTAAGAATAAGCCACACAGAAAAAGCCTATATTGTTGCTATTGTCATATTCAAATACTTCCAATAGACAACCTCTGTGTTTGGAAGCCCCAACTCCATATATATATATATATATATCCATATATATCCATGCTCTTTTTACACACATTACAGCTAGGCTTTTCAACCGTATCTCCCTTGCTGCCCTTTATGCATCCCATATAGTTCCAGGAAAACTGAACTATTCTCTGTGCAGTTTCCAGCATGTGGTCATGATGATATTACTCAGAATTCCTATTCTTACTATCACTTCCTGTCTACAATCTACTCTCTTATAGTACACGATGTACCTACTCCTCCCAGCCTCAACTTATCCTGTACTATGCCGTGGTCCTTCTGTGACCCGTGCCCCTCCCATGCGCATCCAGGACCATGGATATACGACATAATTTGAGCAAAGTCTATGTCCATACATGTCTGCTGAATGAATAAATAAAGAGCCAACAGTGGAGTTAAAGAAGTGAAAGAAGTTTTGTGTTAGTCTTCCATCTATTATAGCCTCTGAATATCTACGAGGAACTTTAAGAATTGGTAAGAATGCCAATCTAACTCATTTAGTAGGCCAGTAATCTGGGGAGATAATAGTGCTAAGGACAAAGAAAAGATTCAATAGACAAGGGAGAAAACGGTTGGGTTGCAGTGTGTGCTTAGGTGAATGAGACCCTCTTTGGTAGCTTAATGGTGGTGGACTTCTGACAGATGTTAGAAGAAATTTCTGGGTAGTTGAGAGCAACAAACTATAAGCAAAGGCTAAAGATTCACAAAACATAATAAAGAAGTACTTTCTTGCAATTTTCCTAGTATAAAAATGCTTCTTACCAAGGATAAGAAATACACAAAGACAAGCTAAACACAAAGGTAATTGTCATCTGTGTAATTTTTTTCTTGGTTCCTATTAGTAAATACTCACTCATATTTACACATCCTTTTACAAATACTCATAGAAGTGTTATTTATCAAACATTTGAGAGTTCAAAGTAAAAAGCAACAGACAGGTTCCTTTGACATTTATCTTCTAAAACAATTTTGTAACCAAGCTCCTCAGAGACCTCAAATTCCTAAATCAGTCATCATCCTACTACCTTTTTCTCCTGGCAATTTTGTTTCTTTTTCAGAAGAATTGAATAACAAGCAGCCAATGCTGTGGTTTGAGGAAGAGTCAGTTCCCAGGTCAGTGATAAACCACATAAGTGGCCTGGTAAGTGGCACTACCTCTTATGCTTCCAAGTCACCACAAACCAGGAGGGCAGGGCCTGTACTACAGCAGAAGTCACTATGTTGTCTCTCCATCTCTTGCTTATTCCCAGTATCTCATTTCCTGTGTGTTTACACCACAGCTCAAAATGTATAGGTAGCAGAGTACCACTAGCTACTACTAATTTAGGCTTGGTGATGAGGCTGAGTAAAACTATAACTGTAGCATTAGAAAAGTTAGAACTAGAAAAGCTGTTGTGTGTTAGTACATGTGACAAAATTATACTGAAAGAAAACCATGGAGAAGTTTGGCCATATGCCAGGGGGTTTTCAAAAGGCTCTGGAAGAGAATTATCAGGGTTCATTTTAATCCTAATGTGGGTATTTGAGGACCAGGCAGCAGATAGAAATGATTCTTCTTATTCCTACTAGGCCATCTTGGCTAAAGTTGCCCACCTTGCAGTATCTCAGTTCTCAAAGTGGAGCCAGGGCTAGAGGGCTAAACAAATCAAAGACATGTGATTTTCTCTCATCCCTTTTTTGCATGCAGAGCACAGATGCTGTTATTCAACTACTTTAGGTACATTCCTGATGACCAAGGTTGGGTCTGATGGGGAAAAGTTCATACTTCCTTTCTCAAAATCCATTAATACCTGCTTTGTGAGCCCCATTCTAAATGAATGTGTGTGTCATTTTAATGATGAGGTGAGTTCCTGTTTAGTGTATCATACAAATTAAGAACATTTAATAGGCAATAGAAAATTTAATTATACAGGCACAAGCTACCTAGAAGAGACCCTTTCCTAAGAAGATGTATGGAATATAAATCACTGCATCTAAAAATAGAACAAAAGAAACACAGAAGAGATGGCGGGCAGAAATCTCAGTTAAATTGTATTTATGATGAAAGCCACAATTCAATCATCCCAGAGGTTCACAGGTCAATTCATTGTGCACGACTACACAGAGAGGTATTGTGAAATATCCTTCTCCTACTCCAGATGACTCCATAACTCAGGAAAAATGCACAACACAGAAAATTCATACACATCATTGACAGATAAAATAGATTCCTTAGATACCAGATTTTATGAAGAAAAGTAGCCAGCAAACTATTGTTTCAGCTAATTCTTATGTGAGTATGTATGCTGAGGGAACCCTAAGGGAGGATTAAGTCTTTGTACAGTATTGAGAACCTGATTTTGTAGAGGTAGAGGTAGCAACCAGAAAGGGAAAGAAGTCAGCAGCTTTCATTATGTTCTCCTCTTGAAGAAGTAACAGTGTGGATCTATTATATTCACAAATTAAATTTTTATAATGAATTGTGTATATATTTAGTATTTTAAAGTAGAATACTAGAATTAATTTATCAGGGTTTTTCACTAGGCTTAAGCACCTACTCCAGATGGATAATAGAAAGAGACTCGATATGTAAAATATAGGGCAATGTTAGATCTCTGGGCTGGGATGTAGGAGACCAACATTTATAGTTCTGTCCAGAGCTGTGTGACTTTGAGCAGATCACCTAACTTTCTGAGCTTCACTCACTTCATTCTTCAGGAAGCTCAGGAGGTAGAAAAACCTGATTTCCAGCACCTCATCCCAGCTCCAACACACTGATAGAAGAAATCTCAAATTGACAATTGACACACTTATTCACTCTGCAGTAAATTTATAGATGTGCCTTTAGATATGCAAAAGAAAGTTTATAGGGTTCTCTTTGTGACTGACAAACCATCAAGAGTGGAAGTGGGAAGGTCAGCTCATTTCTGTACTTGAAGTTCATTCTTTTGCCAGCTTTTTGAAATAGTACCAGGATTCTAGTAAAGAAAGGAAGAATACCCAGAGTAAAGTATTTTTACATAGACAGTCAAAAACTCAGAAGCTTAATGATATAACCAAAGCTTTCCTTTTTACATGAAGATGATTTATTTTCTAAATAATAATAAAACATATACTTTAACAGGTTTCTTTCTCTTTCTGTAGGAATGTTTTTTCTTTATTTTAAAGAGGATAAAACCAAGGAAAATAAAACAGAATAAAACCAATCAATAGCCGGGCGTGGTGGCGCACGCCTTTAATCCCAGCACTCGGGAGGCTGAGGTAGGCGGAGCGTTGTGAGTTCGAGGCCGGCTTGGGCTACAACGCGAGCGCAAGGCCGGCCTGAGCTACATAGTGCGACCCTGCCTCAAAAAATCCAGGGCCGGGAGTTTGGCTCAGTGCCTTAAGCGCCTGCCCTGGCAGGCGCGA